>CM074719.1:103570065-103637565 GCA_037306005.1 Rhinophrynus dorsalis | reverse complement strand
CACACACAGAGACACAGCCACAGCCACACACACACACACACACACAGCGCAGCCACACACACACACACACACACACACACACACACACACAGAGACACAGCCACACACACACAGAGACACAGCCACACACACACACACACACACACACACACACAGCCACACACACACAGCCACACACACACAGCCACACACACACAGCCACAGCCACACACACAGCCACAGCCACACACACAGCCACAGCCACACACACACAGAGAGACACAGCCACACACACACAGAGAGACACAGCCACACACACACAGAGAGACACAGCCACACACACACAGAGACACAGCCACACACACACACAGAGACACAGCCACACACAGACACACACACACACACAGCCACACACAGACACATACACACACAGCCACACACACACAGCCACACACAGACACAGCCACACACAGACACAGCCACACACAGACACAGCCACACACAGACACAGCCACACACAGACACAGCCACACACAGACACAGCCACACACAGACACAGCCACACACACACACACCCACAGCCGCGCACAGCCACAGCCGCGCACAGCCACAGCCACGCGCACAGCCACACACAGCCACAGCCACGTGCACAGCCACACACAGCCACACACACAGCCACAGCCACACACAGAGACACAGCCACACACACACACACAGCCACACACACACACAGCCACACACACACACAGCCACACACACACACACACACAGAGACACAGCCACACACACACACAGAGACACAGCCACACACACACACAGCCACAGCCACACACAGACACAGCCACACACACACACAGCCACAGCCACACACAGACACAGCCACACACACACACACCCACAGCCGCGCACAGCCACAGCCGCGCACAGCCACAGCCGCGCACAGCCACAGCCACGCGCACAGCAACACACAGCCACAGCCACGTGCACAGCCACACACAGCCACACACACAGCCACAGCCACACACAGAGACACAGCCACACACACACACAGCCACACACACACACACACACACACACACACACACAGAGACACAGCCACACACACACACAGAGACACAGCCACACACACACACACACACACACACACACACAGAGACACAGCCACACACACACACACACACACACACAGAGACACAGCCACACACACACACACACAGCCACACAGAGACACAGCCACACACACACAGAGACACAGCCACACACACACAGAGACACAGCCACACACACACACAGAGACACAGCCACACACACACACACAGAGACACAGCCACACACACACACAGAGACACAGCCACACACACAGCCACACACACAGCCACACACACACACACACACACACACACAGCCACACACACACACACACACACACACACACACACACACACACACAGAGAGACACAGCCACACACAGAGACACAGCCACACACACACAGCCACACACACACACACAGAGACACACACACAGAGACACAGCCACACACACACACAGAGACACAGCCACACACACACAGAGACACACACACAGAGACACAGCCACACACACACACAGAGACACAGCCACACACACACAGAGACACAGCCACACACACACACAGACACACACACACACACACACACACACACACAGCCACACACACACACACAGCCACACACACACACAGCCACACACACACACACAGCCACACACACACACACAGCCACACACACACACAGCCACACACACACACAGCCACACACAGACACAGCCACACACACACACACAGAGACACAGCCACACACACACACACAGAGACACAGCCACACACAGAGACACAGCCACACACAGAGACACAGCCACACACAGAGACACAGCCACACACAGAGACACAGCCACACACACAGCCACACACACACAGAGACACAGCCACACACACACACACAGAGACACAGCCACACACACACACACACACAGCCACACACAGAGACACACACACACACACACAGAGACAGCCACACACAGAGAGACAGCCACACACACACACAGAGACAGCCACACACACACACACAGAGACAGCCACACACACACACAGAGAGACAGCCACACACACACACACAGAGACAGCCACACACACACACAGAGACAGCCACACACACACACAGAGACAGCCACACACACACACACACACAGAGACACACAGAGACAGAGACAGACACACACACACACACACACACACACAGCCACACACACACACACACACACACACACACACAGAGACACAGCCACACACACACACACACACACACACACACACACAGAGACACAGCCACACACACACAGAGACACAGCCACACACACACAGAGACACAGCCACACACACACAGAGACACAGCCACACACACACACACACACACACACAGAGACACACAGAGACACAGCCACACACACACAGACACAGCCACACACACACACACACAGAGAGACACACAGAGACACAGCCACACACACACAGACACAGACACACAGACACACACACAGAGACACAGATACACAGACACACACAGACACAGCCACACAGAGACACAGCCACACAGAGACACAGCCACACACACACAGAGACACAGCCACACACACACAGAGACACAGCCACACACACACAGAGACACAGCCACACACACACAGAGACACAGCCACACACACACACACACACACACACACACACAGACACACACACACAGACACACACACACACACACACACACACACACACACACACACACACACACACACACACACACAGAGACACAGCCACACACACACACACACACACACACACACACACACACACACACACAGAGACACAGCCACACACACACACACACAGAGACACAGCCACACACACACACACACACACACACACACACACACACACAGACACACACACACACACAGACACACAGAGACACAGCCACACACACACACAGAGACACAGCCACACACACACAGAGACACAGCCACACACACACACACACACACACACACACACACACACACACACACACACACACAGAGACACAGCCACACACACACACAGAGACACAGACACAGATACACACACACAGACACAGACACACACACACAGACACAGACACACACACAGAGACACAGCCACACACACACAGAGACACAGCCACACACACACACACACACACACACAGAGACACAGCCACACACAGAGACACAGCCCCACACAGAGACACAGCCCCACACAGAGACACAGCCCCACACACAGACACAGCCCCACACACAGACACAGCCCCACACACAGACACAGCCCCACACACAGACACAGCCCCACACACAGACACAGCCCCACACACAGACACAGCCCCACACACAGACACAGCCCCACACACAGACACAGCCCCACACACAGACACAGCCCCACACACAGACACAGCCCCACACACACACACACAGCCACAGCCCCACACACAGCCACAGCCCCACACACAGCCACAGCCCCACACACAGACACAGCCCCACACACACAGACACAGCCCCACACACAGACACAGCCCCACACACAGACACAGCCCCACACACAGACACAGCCCCACACACAGACACAGCCCCACACACAGACACAGCCCCACACACAGACACAGCCCCACACACAGACACAGCCCCACACACAGACACAGCCCCCCCACACAGACACAGCCCCCCCACACACACAGCCCCCCCACACACACACAGCCACACACAGCGCCACACACACACACAACCACACACAGCGCCACACACACGCACACATGCACACACACAGCCACACACACACACACACAGCCACACACACACACACAGCCACACACACACACACACAGCCACACACACACACACAGCCACACACACACACACACAGCCACACACACACACACAGCCACACACACACACAGCCACACACACAGCCACACACACAGCCACACACACAGACAGCCACACACACAGACAGCCACACACACAGACAGCCACACACACAGACAGCCACACACACAGACAGCCACAGCCAGACACAGCCACAGCCACAGCCAGACACAGCCACAGACAGACACAGCCACAGCCACAGCCACAGCCACAGCCACACACACACGCTTTCTATGGAAAACAAAAAGTGACTGAGGGGAGCAAATACAATTATCAAGTATAAGAATACTGAACACGAAGTAATGCGACTTGCTTCCAAGCTATAACTGGCTCAAAATGTCCTGGCCGGCAATTGCGCATGTGGGGATTATAACCTCTCCTGCTGAGGTACACAGCTCTCTGGAGCACTGGATCACCCATGTTGATTATGGGAGGAAAGAATACACTGGTTGACATAACCCAAAAATATTTTTATACTTATAAACATAAAAACAACAATATAATAGTGAAACGTATTTCTGAATATTATATCCTTTCTTCAGAAGAGCGTTTGAACAAACATTCTCTATGCAGGACATCATAAAGTCGGCACACAGGTCGCTTTCAACCCCCAGGCAATACCCTGTTCCATGTCTGACATGCCTGTCCCAAGGACTTCACACAGGCAACTTCGTAAAGTAAAAACAAAAAAGAAGAAAAGGGCGCTCCCTAGTGCAATAAGTCTTGCCAATAAAGGACCACCACCAATATACACCGTACTCACAATGTATAAAATCACTAATAGTGATCAGCATTCATATATGGAGGAATCGAACTGCCCCCACTTAGTCAACTGGCAATAGTAGATGCTGCATCTTCAAAAAGCACTCCTCTATTGGATGGGAAGCCTTAAATACAGAAACATACGAAGAAGGAAGAGCGCAAACCACCAAGCCAATATTCAATGTTGATATTAATATGGACTCAATATTATACTCACAATTTGAAGTTCAAATAGCTGGTACTCCAAAACCAGCTATAGCAAACGGGGAATATAGACTGCCCCGTTACGCGTTTCGGGGACTAGCCCCTTTATCAAACAATAATGGCAAAGATATAATATAAAATAGTAAGCAGTCAAGCGGATTGACCGCTTACTATTTTATATTATATCTTTGCCATTATTGTTTGATAAAGGGGCTAGTCCCCGAAACGCGTTACAACATATATGTCAAATTTTTTTGGCTGATTTAAAAAATTTTTTTAGAATATGGCATATTATTGATATATTTTAATAAACTATACGTAATATTTTGGAGGATCCTGAGTTTTTTTGCTGAGATTGTTTTACTGTAACGGGGCAGTCTATATTCCCCGTTTGCTATAGCTGGTTTTGGAGTACCAGCTATTTGAACTTCAAATTGTGAGTATAATATTGAGTCCATATTAATATCAACATTGAATATTGGCTTGGTGGTTTGCGCTCTTCCTTCTTCGTAAACTTCGTAAAGTGACTTTCTGTAGCAACTGAAAATGTTGGTGCATTTTTAGTCATATAGTGTAGAAAGGCTTTCCAGACTAAATGGAACCAAGCTAACAAGGACAAAAACTATACTTACATTGGTAAGAGCTGTCAAATTAAGAGCCACGTATTACTATACATTTCCCCTTTAAGGGCCCTTTAACAATGCAGATAGTGTAGCACAACTTAAGTAGCAACTAAAAATGTTGATGATTTTACTGAAACAATATAGAAAAGCTTTCCCTACTATCCCAGTCTCCCAGTAAAAAACAAAAGTGACAAAACACAGGGTAAATGAGCAAAGTGAACATGATTCCATTGAAACCAATGGAAACAAATTTGTAGCTGTGCTTCTGCTGTCCGAAGAAAGTTGCAGCAAGCTGTGTCTCTGCCATAGCAGGGCAGGTTGCCTGCGTGAAATACCCCACAGGACACAATCATTTACACTTGGGGGGGGGGGGTCGTCATGCTTTGTTAGCACCACAACAATATTGCTCATGTAAAAGTGGCCTAAAGTTTAAAATCCACGCTTCATGTTGCATATTACAGTGAAGCCATAATCATGTCCAGACAAGAGTTTGAGGCATGAGAGCCTACCATCAAGTGTGAGCATAAGGGCCTTCAGAAAAAGAGAAATAAGTCACAAAATTCTCATAGATTAAAATGGGGCCTTTAATCCCTGAATGTGAGAGGTCACAGACATATTGCTATGTATTGCATCAAAAAAGAGGATTTTAGTCTTACCTGTTAAATCCTTTTCTCTTAGTCCATACAAGTTACTGGTAATTCTGGGAGGTGATTCGCCCCTTATTAGGCAGGAACAATTCTCAAAGTGTACGCAGGAGGTGGAGCCTCCCTTCCCTCCTTGGCTGCAGCTAGCCAATCAGCTATAAAAAGATTTGAGACACTAACTATGACTAGATAGCAAAAGGGAAGAAGACTCCTGTGAGCATGACCCTGAAGGACTCCCACATACTGCCAAAGGAGAGCCAAGCATGGTCCCCTTGACAGGGTGGGAGACCAGTAACCTGTATGGACTAAGAGAAAAGGATTTAAGAGGTAAGACTGAAATCCTCTTTTCTCTGTCGTCCAATACAGGTTACTGGTAACTCTGGGATGTCCAACCATTAAGTTTCACAGAGGTGGTAAGAAGGCAAGGACCAGGCGCAAGGCCCCCAAAGTCACCAGAACATATATGAACCATCAGATCAGAGATAGCCCAACAACAACTGAAGTGTCAACTGACCGAAAACAGGGGTAACAGCACCCCAGGAACGTTACACAGAAACTGAACTAGAACCAACAGGGCTCAACAGTGAAGGAAACACTAAAAAACAAGGAAAATCCTAGACAGGCAATACTGCCTCCAGGATTTTCCTCCCATAGCAGACATCAGCCGATGCCAACACATTCACACGGTAGTGCTTCGAAAAGGTGTGCACAGACGACCAAGTGGCCGCCTTGCATAACTAATCAGCAGAGGCCTGATTCTTGTAAGTCCAAGAGGCCCCAATAGATCAAACAGAATCAGCCGTGACCCTGAAAGGGACAGGCTTCTTCCTTAGCTCATAAGCCTTGCGAATAATGGACTTGATCCAAGAAGCAATAGTTACCTTGGATGCAGGTCTTCCCGCCCTGGGACCCCCAGGAATGACGAACGGTGCGTCAGATTGCCTGATAGACTCAGTGTGATGCACATAAAACTTGGGACAACGCACCACATCTAACAAGTGGAGATCCCTCTCCTTGTCAGAAGTTGGGTCAGGGCAGAAAAAGGGCAGCACCACAATCCCCTGATTGATGTGGAACTCAGAGACCACCTTTGGCAGAAACTCCTCAGAGGTGTGAAGCACCGCCTTGTCCTTATGAAACACCAAATAGGGTGGTTTACAGGACAGAGCATGTAACTCCGTGACACGGTGAACTGACACAATTGCCAGGAGAAAAGCCATATTCCACGTCAACAGGCGTAAGGGAATAGTAGCCAAAGACTCAAAGGGAGGACGCTGAAGGACACCCAAAACCAAGTTAAGATCCCACTGAGGAGTGGGTAACTTGAAAACAGGAGGAGTATGAGCAACGCCCTGGAAGAAAACCTTGACATCAGGAAGGATGGCAATGCGTCTCTGAAAGAAAACAGAGAGAGCAGAAGTTTGAACCTTAAGTGAACTCAAACTGAGGACCTTGTCCACACCGCCCTGCAAAAAGGCCAGGACCGTAGGAAGATCAAAGTCCTGAGACAGGTCTCTGTCAGCGCACAAGGACGGAAAAGTCGACCAGACACGGTGGTAGATCTTGGAAGAAACAGGCTTGCAGGTACTGCGCACAGTAGCCACCACATCAGAAGAGAAGCCCTTCTTCTTCAATACTGAGGATTCAATTTCCAAGCCGTCAAAGCTAGCAGATGAACATCCTCCTTCCACAGGTAAACCTGCAGAAGAAGACCTGGATGGCAGGCCAGTACGGAGCAATCAGAATGACTGGGCAACGCTCCAGTCGTAATTTCCGTAACACCCTGTGCAACATGGGAAGGGGAGGAAAGATGTAAGCCAGAGGAAAGACCAATGCATCAACTGCTAGAGCCAGAGGGTCTCACCACCGAGAGTTGAACACTGGAACCTTCCTGTTGTCTCTCGTCACCATCAGGTCGATGTAAGGAGGACCCCATCGCTGAACAATGAGTTGGAACACCTGTGGGTGCAACTCCCACTCTCTGCTGTCCACTGTGTGTCGACTGGGGAAGTCCGCCATGACGTGGTCTACTCCTGTAATGTGTACTGCACATATGGCAGGTACGTGTTCTTCTGCCCCGGACAAATTAGCCTTGACCTCTAACCAAGCAGCGAGACTTCTTGTTCCACCTTGCTTGTTGATGTAAGCCACGGCCGTGGGGTTGTTGGACTCCACTCTGTCCGGACAGTCTTCTAGCTGAGATGTCCAATGTCACAGGGCATGAAATATCGCCAGAAGCTCCAAAATGTTGATTGGAAGGGGGGACTCCTCCAGAGACCACCGACCCTGAGCGCTCAAGCGACCCAGGACTGCACCCCAGCCGGAGAGGCTGGCATCCGCCGTCACCTTGGTCCAAAAGGGCACCAGAAAGGATTTGCCCTTCAGCAGGTTGGAAAGGTCGAGCCACCATGACAAGCTCAGTTCCACATGAAGAGGAAGAGAAACAAAGGTCTTCAGAAGATTCTGTTGACCCTTACACACCTGGATCACAAACTGGAGCTCCCTGGTGTGCACCATGGCAAACGGAACCCCTTCTATGGTGGATATCAATTTTCCCACTAGAGACAACAGCTTCTGGACTGGAACTGGATCCGGAGACAATCTCTGAAACCCTGCGGGCGATCTGGCAAGCCACCTCTTCCGTGAGGAACACCATGCTCTTCTGAGTGTCAAAGAGAAGGCCCAGGAAGACCACACGCTGGGATGGGACAAGATCGGATTTGTCCAAGTTGATGATCCACCAGTCATGGGCGAGAGCCTGAATGCAGTTCTGAACTTCTGATGAAGGAGTTCCGCAGAGGGGGGCTTTCAGAAGCAAGTTGTCCATGTATGGAGTAACTCTGATGTCGTCCCGGTGGAGGACAGATATCAAGGCACCCAGGACACGGTTGAAGACCTGAGGAGCTGTCGTCAGAACAAATGGAAGAGCTGAGAACTGAAAATGTCCCCTGTCACAGGTAAACCGGAGGTACTGCCGGCTCCCTAGATGAATGGCAATGTGTAAATACGTGCCCTGAAGATCCAGAGAAGCATGGAATTCCCCCAGGGACATGGCAGCAATCACTGTGCACAGAGACTCCTGACGATAAGGAGTCCGGGTCACAAAGGAATTGAGATCCTTCAAGTCCAAAATAGGGCAACAACCGCCGTCCGTTTTGGCAACCACAAAGAGGATCGAGTAGAAACCCGAACCCCTGTCCTGGATACTGGCTCTAGAACATCCTTGTCCAGAAGAGCCTGAACAGCGCCGAACAGACAGCGTCTCTCCGTACCTTGAGGAGTGTGAGAAGGACGAAAGCGAGGGAGAGAAATGAAAGGGATCTTGTACCCTTTCGTCACTACCTGTAAAACCCATGGGTCCTTCACAGAGTCCTCCCAAATGCTGTGATAGTGTCATGCCGAAGTACTCTTGGAAGACTTGGGTTTGAAGGAGACCTTGGGCTTCCATTGTTGTTTGGGCTTGGAGGAGGCACGCGGAGCTGAGGGAACGGTCTGGTTCGCCGGACGTGTCTCATTCTGAAAGGAACGAAAATGCCAGTTACACTTAAGTGGCAATTTCTTCCAGGGAACAAAGGGTAGAAGAGTACTTTTACCCCTGTGGCCTCACTGATCAGATCCTTAAGATCTGGCCCAAACTATGAGGTACCCTGCAAAGGCAGGGAAAGTAAGGCTTTCTTAGAAGCAGTGTCAGCAGACCAGATCTTGAGCCAAAGAGCTCATCTGGCTACCACAGACATGGTGAAAACCCTAGCCACCAAATGGATGGCATCAAATAAGGCAGGAGAAACATAGTGCTGTGCCTCAGATATGTTGGCAAGAAGGAGCAACTTATCAAAAGTAGGTGCATCTTGACGGACAGCCTTGGTGAGCTGTACAGTCCAGACCGCAATGGCCCAGTTCACCCACGCAGCGGCAATCGCTGGACACATAGCAGAACCAGCAGTGGCAAAAATGGATTGAAGGAAACCTCAAGTTTCTTGTCAATCCAGTCCTTCAGAGCAGAGGCATCAGAGACTGGCAAGGCAGATTTAGATACCCTGGATATAGGGGCATCCACTTTGGGGGGATGAACCCACTGAGCAAGCGCAGCCTCAGAAAAGGGGTAAAGCTTGGCAAATTTCTTGGACACAGAAGCTTTCTTGTCCGGGGGATTTCCACTCCTCAGACACCAGACGGTCAAGAGTGGGGTTAGGTGAAAAGTATGTAAGGGGCTTATAGCAGGCTCCTGAAATACATCAGAGGGATCAGAAGGGACCTCCTGAACTAGGGGAATGTTAAGAGTAGTTAATATGGACCTGATCAGGCCCTCAGCGGATGGTTCAGGATCAGCCCCAAAAGGTTCTCCAAAAAAACTTAGAGGACGCCAACACAGAACACTCCTCAACATCCAAATCCACCAGCAGTTCCTCCTCATAGGAATCTGACATGTCAGGTACTCCCTGAGGTTTGGGCAGGGAAGACCTGACTGAGAAGGTGGCCTGGCAAGTCTTAAAGGCCCCCCGTACCTGGGATGGAAAGAGTTGCAATGTGGACCCAAGGTCCCTAGTCGCAGCCTTGATCTCTTGCACCCAAGCTAGCTCTATTGCATGGCTGGAGGTCCCTGGAATGTGGTCAGGGACATCAGAACATCCTGGGCATAAATGAACTGAGAATTCTCTAGGTAGCCCTGAGTAACAGGAAGAGCAAAGCGCAATGGGGAATACAGAGACCCCAGCCTCCTTAGTCTTAGTTCTAGCCCAAGCTCCAGTGGTATAGACATTCTCACAGTGTCAAAATAACCAACTGTATAAGAAAATCACCCAATTATAGTGTGTAGGATTAAAGTTTCACCCCAGAAATCGCTAAAATAAACTTATATAGCAGGTGAAGGGTTAATCTGCAGAGGAGAGAAGGAGAGTCCAAGCCCTGCGTAGGATACTCGCCCAGAAACACTCACAAAATGGCTGCCGCGGCGGAGCCAATCAGAAACAAGGGCGCAAAGCAAGCGCTCATGGGAAATGCAGTTTTCCCCAAAAAGTACCCTAAACAGTGCCCGAAGCCCCCTGAGCCCCCCAACACACTAGAAACATGAACCGGATGACAGAGCAAGGGTAGAGAAGTAAAATGAGCCATCTCAGGTTAAACAGTTGCAGAGATACGTCCCAAATAGTATAGTCCCATAGAAGTAAATGGAGCAATGGTGTCTATGCGGTAAAGCGCGCCTTAAAGGCACAGTACTGAAATTTCACAGATATTACAGCAAAACATAAAAAAGTATAAATCTTCAATAGAACATGTGAGGATACCCAAATAACACTAACCCAGTAGGAAAAGTACTAGAAAACCTCCAATAAAGTGCCAAACCAGCAGTTAAAGGGTTAAGTAACCGCATAAACCTGCTCCAGCAGACATACAGATATACCCAATGAGTGCAGGAGTATGCAATCGAAACTCCAGGAATACACCCCTGTACGGAGGGGCAATGTGGGACAAGTGGACCTGCAGCACTCAAAGGGTAGCTCACCTTTCCTGCAGATCTTCTGTCTTCAGATTACCATGCAGCAAGAAGTACCTCAGTGGGCAACTCCTGGGGAAACACTTGGAATCAAGATTTTCCCCCTCAGGGCTTAAGGTCCACAAAAAAAGCACCTGGTTACTGAGCTAGCCACATCTAAGGGCATTTGTCAGTCATGGTAATCTGCCTAATGGTGGTATTCCATATCTAACAGAAAAATAAAAAAAGATTCTAAAACTATAGCAGAACTGTTCTCAGCCTTGTGTTGTCTTCACCAAGGAACAAATCTTTCTGGAGTTGATTGGCTAGCTGCAGCCAAGGAGGGAAGGGAGGCTCCACCCCATGCATACACTTTGAGAATTGTTCCTGCCTACTAAGGGGCGGATTGCCTCCCAGAGTTATCAGTAACCTGTATTGGACGACAGAGAAAATGATTTAGCATTCACTGGGTTGAACCCTCTGATTGCATAAGGAGTGTTTAATGTATTGAGGAACACTGGATAGCCTTTTGGTACTCAGAGGGTTAGAAGTCCTATAAACCCAATGGAATGTTTAGTTTGTTCCCTATGGTGGAGCTTGTTTGAGGATTGCTCCTCTTCTATGTGTATAAAGCACGAGGGCAGGGTCACAACATGGCAATGTGGAGTAGATCACAGATACCAGCGAAGCAGATCCGGCCTGCACGACATACTACTCGATTAAGACTCTTCATCATAATGCAATACATGAGCAACTCCGGAGCAAACCAATTGCACCACAGGGGACAAATTTAAAAAAATCACACTGATGTAAATGAAGGTTTTAACCTCTTGAATGCTAGCAATCTCTAACACAACTGTAGCCTTCACCACTATACAAGGAGTTAAAAAACCCAATTTTAAGCAATAGAAATTTTGAGAAACTTTGTGTGTTCACTTTGGTTCAGATGGTTTTCTCCAGAGCTGCTACACTCTTTTGCTTAATGAGTTGCTCCTTAAAGGGGGCACTAAAGGGAATATTAAAAAAAAAAAAAAATACTGTGTCCTCACAGTTATGGGAACCAAGTTACAACATAGCTTAGAACTCTCATTCTCCCTTTTCTTACCCTGCAGATTATGGAGATCTTCAGGGTGAATGAGGTCAGCTCCTCACTTGGAGAAATCACGGTCAATGTGCTTCTATTGAGAGGAGATGTCTTCTATGAACACCAAATGAGAGGCGGACTCAAGGAGTATCACTATATGAAGTGATAGCCGACTTGTAAAAGTCAGTAAATGGAAATAATGGAGTGCCATGTGTAGGAGACATACTTAGATACATCCTTGTAATAAACAATACTTATTGATATGGTGCAGTAAGCAAAACATAGGTTTAAAACTGAAAACCCCCGTTGATTTAAATGGGGCTTTTTCTTCAACTTAAGGTTTATTAAAGTAAAAATAGGAAGGAGAAGAGAGAAAAAAAAATGGAGCAGTAGGGACAGGGGTTCCAGGCCGAATAGACAGTTTAATATCATGGAAGTATAACAGAATAAACTAGGAAGATGTTACACCTGAACATCCAAAGTATAAATCAGCCAAGGCTCCCACTGAAAATGAAGGTATTTATAATTCCCATGAATATGACATGTAAGTATGCTCATTTCATACACTTCCCAGATCTTACCGAATACCTTATGAAGTGAAAGGACAGACGTAATTTCCAGGCTTCAGCAATTCTGCTCTTTGAGACTAGTGCTTAGAAATCCATTCTGGCCATAAGTAATCAATAGTAGGGGTTGTATTTTGGGGTCACCATTAACAGGGAAGCCAAGGCACATTTAAATCAACTCTGTAAATGAATCATACAAGGAGACGATCCACTGGAAGGTCCACCAACAATACATGTTGGCTGTTAACATCACTTCTAGAAAAGGTCAGAAGACAGCCTATGAATTTTATTAAGTTTGGATGGTGTCAAGTATCAGCGACTGAGGGGAATTATACCCTGGTTTTTGGGAGTGACACAAACAGTCACCAAAACCTTGTTCCAAGTGGCAGGGGGAGTGTCCAAATTCTTTTTCTCAGGCTTTCATGTAATAGCTTACTGTAGATTTTTTATATGAGACTCTTAGAGTCAGATAGCTATGCAGAAAGACAGCAAAATCTGAAAAGTCCCAGGCCACGGGAAATTACATCTCACCACTCTTGGCTTTTTTTGCCAGGCAATCATGGCAACTGTCACCTGAACATCACTGAATTCTATTGTCAGAAAAGGGATGAGGAGGGGTTTGAAAACATACAAGGGACGAGGAATTCATCTTAATTGTATTAATGCAGCCAATCCAAGGGACAGAGTATTTTGACCATGTTTCAAGATAACGTTTAATCAGCTTAATGAGGGTGGAGTAAGTTAAATATGTCTGGTCAAGGTATGAAAGGATAGTGACTTCCAAATATTTGAAGTGAGGGTGGACGCATCTGAAAGCTCAAGTTAGCAAGTTTTGTGTTGTTGAGATTTAGGCAATGGAGTTCCCATTTATCAAAGTTGTCCTTAAAGACCACCAGAGATGAGATGTATTCCCCTTTCTTCTATTAAATACAAAAAGGAAACTATAGGTTTGATATTGTCTACAGGATGTCATCTGTGCAAGCTGCTGTCAGGTAATCCTTACCACCCACTCTTATTCCAGTGGGGAAAGAAAGGGTCATTAATGACAGAGCGAATAAAAATGGGGAGAGGGGGAAGCCCTATTTTGTATTAGGAATATCAAAGGCGGAGGGAGTAGAACCAAGAGGCAGGAGTGATGGATTACCCAGTTTGAGATAGGCTAGGGTGTTAAATAAAAAGGACTACAGAAAGCAGTCATCTAGTGACAAAAAGATGCATAGGATATTTGAAAGCTTTGTCCACCACAGTATATCAAAACATCTATGAGTCCCAGTTTATCAACAGAATTGGCATATAGTTTTGGGATTAGGGAGATATCTGGGAATAACATGTCAGGAGGAATGGGATGCCATAAATGCCTTGTTAAAAGCATCCATCAATTCTAAATTGATAAATGAGGAGACATTTGCAAAAGGTGTATGTAAAGCAACTCGGCTGTCTGAGGCTTTAGTAATTTCAGTATGGAGGCCATCTCTTCCTTGTGATGGGGGATAGTGCCATTTGTAGCAGAGTTGAGTTTAGGTAAGTTAACCCCCTCCAAATACAGGGCAATACTCTATGAAAGGTTGACAGAGGGACTGGTGGGAGCATGATTACAAAGCCCTGCCATAGTAAGAGGATAATATTTTGACCATCTACGAGAGGAATTCAATTTAACACCATTTTTTCCCATTCACGTAATTTTTTTGCCCTAACTCTGGCTGAGTTTATAAGCCAACATGTTGTTTAATTTATTTGATATTTTATTACAGTTTTATTTATTTATTTTTTTAAATCACTAGTTTTCTTATGCGGAGATTGAATTTGTCTTCCAACATATCAGTGTAGTTTTATTGCAATCTTAGTTTAAAGTAGCAATATACAAAAGTATAAGGAATAATCAGATATGCATTTATAGCATGACATTACTATCCTTTTAAAAAAGCCTCCATTACCATCTTATAGGTGGGCCAAAGAGTGTGGGTTGAGGAGACTGAGTAAAGACCATTATTGAAGAAAGAAGTTTCTTAAATCATGGGGTCAGAAACTGTGGTTTGTTAAAAGTACAGTCTCAAACAATCTCCATTTGAAGGGATGTATATACAGTCTGTTAATCAGAGTGAGAGCTATAAAGGCATGGTTGTATCACAATATTCCCGATACCCATATGCTATATACAAGCAGTCAAGCTGATGTCTAGGAGGAAAAGATTGATTCAAGAATATGACATGTGTGTGAGTAATAGGAGTCACCTTTGGGCACTGAGTGGAGGACATCCACAAAACATCTTGTAGATCCAAACTACAAAAAGAACAGTAATTTTTATTATGTAGGTGAAAAGTGGATGGCAACATAACTGCAGGTGAGAATGTAAGTAAAACTGCTGCCAATTATCTCTGGGTCATAAGTGAATTTAAGCATGAGGTTTAAGTCCTAATAGGGAAGTCACATGATGCACAGAAATTTAGAAGAGAAATAGGGTTGTTTGCTAGAGATCTGTTAATGAACAGTGTATGACTATCTTTCTCAAACTGTGTGGAAGCTGAAAAAAAAAAAAAAAAAAAAAAAAAAATTGGCATGCTTTGTGGATAAGAATCGAGAGTGGACATCCTGGGGCAATTGCCCCAAGTCAGATCTGGGAGCCTACCTTGCTGTATAAAAACAATGTTGTATTTGTATAGTTGCCATTTCCTAAAGGTGCATGACTCTCTGTTCAGGCCTTCAGCATTGATGGAGCTGAAGAGCAAGTTCAATGCCATAAGATTAGGGTTGTGACAGAAGATTGCCACTGGGAAAGGAAGGGAGGCCAAAGCAAGCATCTGGGGTCAGGAAGGAAAGAGGGAGGAGAAATGGGGCGGGTAGGAAGCATTCAATTCACAATGCATTTGAGATCTAACTAGCATTTAAGGTGTTAAATGCTTCATTTAAATAAAATGGGAGTTTGAATAATTTTCATTTGTTCTTTATGAAGCAATTTGCTCCAGAAATGCTCCTCTTCTTTGTACATACAGCCCTGTGAGTTTAACCTTGTGTGAGGCTCTGAACCATCAAGTACTGCAGGAGTTATGCACTATATTCACAAAACAAAAGAGGAGCAATTCTGGGATAGCCCACTGTACCACAGAGGAAAGAAATACATTTACATTGATTTAAATGATCTATTTATTCACAGATGCTAATAAATGCATGTGGTTCAGGCACTTCCTGTTTCAGTTTTATACTTCCTCCCCCATACACTGACACTTAACCCTTTGAAGTGGGGAGGTAATGTTAGACTAAGACTGGAGGCTGTGTGGCATACATTAATTAGCAAGCTTGTTTTTAAGCAATCGTGTCTCTTTAAAAGGCCCATTTAAAATCAAAATGGATTTTTTTTCCTCAATATAGTTCAGTTGCTTTGCACAAGAATTGTTCCTCTTTAGTGCCTAATGCTCTATGGCTCACATATATAAAAGATAACTGGACATATTCTTGAGTAAACCCCTTTGCAGCATAGGGGACAAATAAATATGTCTAAATTATCATGCACTTTAACAGAGCTTTTTAACGCCTTCAGTGCTAAGCAATGCATTGGGGACCTCTCTAACACTGAGTATAAAAGCCTAATTTAACCCTTTGAGTGTCAGAGGGGTATGCAATGCATTACAGAGCAATGTGTTGCATACCCCTCTGGCACTCAAAGGGTTAATTTAACAGGAATTTTTATTTGTCCTCTATGGTGCAGTTAGAACTCCAGTTTGTTTTTATAAATTTGGGTCTGTGTGTCTGTGTGCAGTAGACCATTGGAATGGCATTTGGTAGCATTCCCGGCTACTAGAGGAGGCTGTTGGAGTAACATTACCATCTGAACACATGCTTGTGCGTGTGCTGAGGATTACACGCCTGTTATTCCGCACTCCTAAATCTCTCAGCGTGAAAGTCCCATTCCAGTGCTGCTAACAGGGAGCACAGCAGCAGCTTTGTGGGATAAAAGAGAGGCAGCTCCAGTGGAATGCTGCCCACACTCCTAATGTTTGTGGCTCTCTCTTATAAACCATTATGACATATAACTAAAATGGAGTCTTAAGAGAGTTAATACAATGGGGCGTATGTATATACAAAATGTTGAACAATTCTGGGGAAAATTACCTGCACTATAGACAAATAAAAATCCCCATCGATTTCAATGGGACTTTTAACCCCTTGAAAGCTAGAAAGGTCTCAAATACCTTGTTTCACAATGTGACCTCTCTAGCATTCAAGGGGTTAAAAGTCCCATTTAAATCAATGAGAATTATTTCACCCCTATGGCACAGAAGGTTTGCTCCAGAATTACCAAAGTAATTTTAACATAAGGTCATTTGAGCCATAAAGTGACAGTCACCCTCCGTTTTAATTTCACATAGTCTGCAAGTTTAATCATAGATAAATATGTGTTTCCAGAGTAGACTGGGACAGAAGGATAGGGATACATTGTAACACTATCCCTGCAGCAGAAAAGCCTCCTTATACTAGTGCATACATAGAGCACACAGTACTCCAGGGTTAGTACATAACATATCAGTGTCCCTGCTTTCACAGTCTCTCAGAAATTCAGAGAGATCCAAAATAGGAAGGAAGGACGGAAAGAAAGATAATAGGCAAAATGCCTGCACATATTATACACTTGCAGAATATGAAATTTCAAAAAGTAAGTTGACTGTCACATTAACCCATAATGCACACCATAAAGCAGTTTATAAACACATTAAAAGAAATTGCTAGTATTTGCTCAATGTTAAAGGGGAACTATACCTTTAGAAATAAGTGGTGCCCTTCTTTCAGTATTCAGGTATATCCATTAATAAATTATATGCATCATATCTGCAGTTCATTTGCATTTGCTCTGCATAATTTAATTCTGTAATTAGTTTTCACTTCCATTCAGTTGAAGATAGAGCATCAGCCTGAATTAGTTTAATCGTAATCATAGAGACAGCCGCGCCCAGGATTCTAAAGGGCCATATATTTCAAGGGTATACTTCCCCTTTAATATTTTTACCTGTGGTACCTATGTACCAATATTAGAGTGGGCCACTGGAAGCCATGACAAATACCAGTGTTAAACCAATGAAGATGCATAAAGGAGGTTGTAATTACATAACAGAATCGTATGTCAGGTGACGTATAGAAGAAATATGTGGTCCTCGAGTAATTACTAGACTACAACTGCCATCAGCCTTGGGATTCTCATGTTGCGTACTTAAAACACAATGCATATTAATGAGGTACTGTCACAGCAAATAAATATTTTTAAAGATGCCAGCCTGGAGCACATAATATTTAAATTGTGTATAACCAAAGAAAAATGGAAATAGAGACAGGCACACATTTCATTGCTAGGTATTTGTGTACATTTTTAGATTAAGGAATGCAGTTTTTGCAACCTATATAGCTTTTGACATAATGATCGAGATTTACTGAAGAGCGAACTGGCACTTATTTATTTTGTTAAGGGAGTGTGCAGATTATCTGGGTGAAATTTTCCCAGTCAACTATTTGATTCATTAATAAATCAATAAGGAAAACATTCACTAAATAACGCTGAACAATAAGGATAAGGCATGAGTGGATAAACTATGTCTCTCCACTTGTTGCCGGACAGGGGGTAACAAGACCTCTCAACAGTGCGTGTTTTCAATATATTTTATCTGGCATACAGGTGGACTAATTAGTTGTTCAGCCCCTCTAATTGGTCTACTTGTGATCATTCAGGGATATCCTGAGAACATGCACTGTTGGCCGCACTTAAGGACCAGGGTTGGCTACCCCTGCTGTAGAACTACAACTCATCATTTTCAGCTTGCAAACAGAGTGGGGATTTTAGTCCAGCTACAACTGCAGAGAGCCACAGAGTGTCGAACCCGGACCTAATTAAACAACGAGGATGATGATACTGTTATTGTGCAGATGTGATGCTCAGTATTCAACATTGAGTGCCAGGGTGATGGATACCCCACTGGCACTCAAAGGGTTAATGTAACCCTGCATTCTCAGCAAACACATCTACTTTCCATCACAAGAAGAAACAGTTGTATCTGGCCTCCCTTGAAACCAAACACTACATGTCATACCTTTGCACTGGGAGTTGCTTACAGCAAACATATTAATGGCCATGAGTTGTAGCATGCGTGTGCTGCCAATTGGGGATGGGCTGTGCTGGAGTAGAGCCTGGAATTCCTTCAGAACCTTCTCCGCCACCAGGTGAAACGTTTCCATCCTGTAACAAAGAGAAACAGATTTGAGTACAGAAAGAAGCAGAAAACAATTAGTGTCCACTTCAGGTGCTCAGGGAAGTGGGCAGGCTGCATAAACAGCTGCTGGTCATCTGAAAAGGAAAGAATTCCAATATAGGTAGGGGGGTTATTCACAACTAAAAAAGATGGGAGAAAAGATTATAAGACAAAGGAAGTGAGGGATGTGATGGATTTATTAATTAAAATAAGAAAACTCCCACTGTTGGATGATTCTTTATTCAAAATTATTACAACTCAACCTGATATACAGAGGTGGTGCTGTTCCTATCACTTTCTATGGAGACTAGTCTAAGGCTCAAAGATGATCTGAGAACAAAAAGATGTAAACAAGCTCATAACCAGGCGGTTCTGTTAATATAAAAAAGTTGAATCTGTATTAGTGTTTGAATGAGTTGGAGTATCCTTGTTTTACTCAGCAGGCCTGCTATGTGCACCTTTCATATAATTTACTATTATTAACTAAAAAATGTTTCTCATATACAACACACCAAACTAAAGAACAGAAAAAGGTTGTTAGAAGCAAAGAACAGAAAAGCCCCTACATGTACACTACAACCTATAGAATCTTCTGACCAAAACTGGCTTCGGTAACGTTTATCAAATGTGTGATATTACAAACACATCACCGTTTTGTGCAACAGACATTAGTGGGAGAGGACACTGTTGTTTGTACCAGTACCTGAGAATGTCCAGCTGCAGTTCCACAGTTTGAAATTGGGAAACAGAACTGCCTTCAAGGTAGAAGCCAAATACTCCAGCATGTTAATGCATTGCCACACTGTAGCTAAGGAGAGCGATAAGACCTGCGACACCTGCAATGACATCTGCACCTTGACTTCTAGTAGAAACATCTGTCCCTAAAACAGTGTTGAGTCCCATACCAAAAAGGCTATAATCCAAAATGGAAAAAGAGGATTTCTAGAAATTGATCACCAAACTGTGCTATTCCAGTATGAGCCACATCTGAAGACGAAGACACAAAGCCACAGCTGAAGGAACATTAATAAAAGGTTGTCAAGATAACAGTAACAGAAATCCCAAGTGAATGAACGTCCTGCAGTAACCTTTGTGAAAACCCGCAACATGGATGCCAGGGAGGGTGGCGAACTAAAAATGAAGGTTTTGAAAGGAAAAGGAAACGTTGATGGTTTGTGTGAACAAGATAAGCACCTTAAGTCCAGGGAAGCTAAAACCTCACCTTGGCACATGGCAGCAATGAAAGAGTGCAAAGACTCCATCTTGAAATAAGGAGTATGAACGAAGAGATCGAAATACTTGTTTGATTTCAGCAAACGGTGAGTCTTGCTAGTAGAGGTAAAAGAAGCACTGGACTCATAACCATAATGCAGGGTGGTAACAAAAGCCACTCTGCCTCTGGAAAGGTAAGACACCTGTTGGTAAGTTGAGGTAACAGAGCACTCTTACCCATAGTACTAATGACTTTCTCTTGTTATAGACCAAACAGCTGTTTGCACACAAATGAGAGAGAAACTAGATATTTATTAGAAGACTGGTCTGTAGATCAAATATTCAAAGGCTGTGCCATGCTGCTGCAGAAAGTATTAGGGACTTACCAGTGAACTTGGCAGTATCAAAAACAGTTTCAGTAAGATACGGATTTGACTCAAGTACCATAGAAATAAGAAGAATATCCCTTTTTGAAGCATCTGAAATGACTGCACCTAACTGCTGCTACCTCCCCCCCAACAGCCATGGCTCTAGTCACCAATGCCATTGCAAAAGCTGAGTGTAAAGCAGCCCCTGATGCCATGAAATTCACACTAAGAAGAGAATCTGGATATTATCTGGCTGATCTTTTCATCGCAGCTACAACTGGTAAGGTGTGAAATAGGAGAGTCAACTGCTGGGTGTAGCCCACTGATGTAGCTCAGCATGAGAGAAAGAATATAAAAGAAAACTACTTGGGGATATATAGTTTCTTATCAGGCAACTTCCACTCCTCAAGCACCACTTGGTCAAAAGAATGATAGAGAGGGAAAAGTAATGCATCCCTTTTGCACCTCTTAAAACCCCCCAGAGATGTGGAACTTGAATATGAGAGCTCAAAAACCTTAAGGATCTCAAACTACCCAAATAAGACCCTCTACAGATGACTCTGCATCTTCCTCAAACAAATCACCAGATGTAAGGTAGGAAACGATATCCTCCTCAGTTTCCCCTTCCTCCATACAGGAATTCCCTTCTACAGGGAGAAAATACCTTCCCCTCAAGTGTGTTAAACTGCATTTTGTGGGGAAAAGAGTTGTCCAGCACTCAAGGACCCCCAGAACAGGTTTCAGAATAGTATCCATATTGGAAATTTAACAAACGCAGACTCCTATTCAGTGGGTCCTGGAGTTATTTGTGTAGGGGCTACAGAACAAGAGAGCCTGACAGGAGGGACATCGGGAACATCCTGAAGCCCCTTTGGTCTTAGGTTTCCCCATATCTCCCTTGCGCCCCAACAGAGCAAAGAGACACCCAAAAAGAGAAATACAGAACAGGAAATAAGAATGAAACTCACCTGTCTGTGGTGGCACAAGGATAAAGTGCAAGGAGGGAAATTCAGCCACCCACAGAGAGAAATATATATTTGGTGCCTCATGGGTCACTCCATAGATGAGAAAAGGAAACAGAGAAGAAGTACATGCTCAGAGCAGCAAGCCGGTCCAGATGGATCGCAAGAGGAACAATCTTCTGTCAGCATAAGGAACAACCTGCCCTCCATTATCAAGTGGGGCAGGGTTTTCCTTATGCGGATAGACAGAAGGTTGTCCCGCGTTGCAATCTGTCTAGTCCACTCATCAGATTCCAGATCTGAGAGGAGGCATTGTGACATATGGAAAAGGGGTGGGATGAGGACACGTTAATATATAATACAATGAAGACAACATTATGGAGTGTTAGAAAGGTGCAATTCGTTATAAAGGGTATGTTCAAGAATTGATGTTGCTTTCCTATCTAAACATTACTGTGTGTTTAAGTGTACAGAACCCTTTTTCATATTTAAGTGTTTGTGTTCCTTTAGGACAGGGCTGTCCAAGTTCAGTCCTCAAGGGCCACCAACAGGGCATGATTTAAGGATTTCCCTGATTAGCACAGGTGAGTTAATCAGTGGATCAATGATTTTGACTGACTCACCTTTTTGCTTAATCAGGGAAATCCTTACATCCAGGCTTGTTGGTGACCCTTTATGACTAAACTTGGAAAGCCCTGCTTTAGGCCATGAATGGGAAAGATTTCAGTGGGAGGCTCACTTCATTGACTGGTGGAAACAAAACTATGCAAGTTCTTTTCCAAAGGACCAGAAAGGGCATTATGGACACCAAAAGGAGATAATCACCAATGAGTTGCACATCCTATGGTGCCCCGCCCCCAGCTATTGATCTCACAGGGAAGCAGTTTGAACTTCTGAATGTCTAAGTAGGAGTGGGTGGGTTCAGAGAAAGCCTACTACACCACCAGTGACAATGGTTATTTCACCTCTGTCGTGCAGGCTTTCCCCAGTCCCATCCACTCCCACCAGAAGTTCAGGCAGTTGAAGAATCAGAGGACCCATGTTGCTCCTCGGTGTTGCCTCTACTGATCTCCCAGCACATTTGGCTGGGAGAACAATAGCTAGGGGGTATCCGAAGGGACCCTGATGTCCTCCAATGATGTATGAATGAAAATAATAATAAAAACATTAACAATTTGTGGACTATAGGGGTATCCACCTCAGATCCCTACATACATTGAGCTACTCCCATAATACATTGTGCATTGGTAGTCATAGATATCCCATGTACATTGGCTAACCGCCCAGCCCGGTTCAACTGCCTACTGATAATCAAAGATTCCCATATACACTCTCTGGACCCCCCCACCACAGCTTTCTTCAACTGGTAGCGATAGAAAGACACATATACAGTTTGCTTAACCATCCTTGTTCCACTGGTAGCCACTGTCCTGGCAGCCACTATATGTCAACCCATACCAACAGGGTACCATTTTTCTTAAGTGGGCAGTGAGTACTGAAATCACTAGGAAATCTCATGGTGTTGAACCATTTTAGTACCTTCTGAGTGATTTATGTGTAAAAAGTATGTGTTTTCTTGTATAGTGCCTATGATGGAAACAGCTGTGCACACTAACCTAGGAATAGAAAGACAAGTGTGGTTTCTCATTTGATGCATCTTGTTGTCTACTTAACAAAAAGGTATGCTATGTCTACCTTTTCTTCATTTTAATAGTCAAGTCATATTTGAAAAGATTTATGAAAAATGCTAGGTTGTCGTTGGTGTAGTTTTGTACTTTGAACTTCCTGGATGTACACCTACAGTTCAACTCATAACAGAGTGTATTTTTTTCTCGGAAGAGCAGCAGCTAATAATTAGAGTAGGAAATTTCATATTTTTCAAAGCTATCTGAATCTTTATATAAGTTAGGGAATTGGTGAGTGGAGTGTGGTAATCCACATATCTACTTAGAGGAGGCCTTCCTTTCTGTTGGATGCTTAAAGGCCCGTTTCACTAGGTGTGGGTGGATAAGAACAGAAAACTGTACCTTGCTATCCGATTAACCAGTAAGATATTGAGCTCAAAAGAGCAGTACACGTTTGTTATGAAAAAATATATATATATGGTAGGATTTTTCTTGTTGAAAAAAATAGTGGTACTCCTACTGCTAAGAGGTGCATATTTTCAGAGGTATTATGTTTAAACCTGTTTTTTGTTGTTGTGTTTTTTTTACATTAACCCCTTAACGACCAGCGGTCGCGGGGTGAGTGGTCCTTTAAGGACCAGATAGAGAATTTCGGCGTGCCGCCCCACGTGACTGATCACGTGGTGCGGCACGCCGAACTGAGGGACTGAAAGAGATCGCTCCGGTCTTGGAGCGATCAAATTCAGTCCCCGGTATTACTCACCGCGTTCCTGCAGGAGCGCGGTGAGTAATAGTACGTGACGTACCAGGACCGTCACTGGTCCTTAAGTACCGGACCAGCGTGACGGTCCGGGTACGTCACCGGACTCTAAGGGGTTAAAGGGATAGTAATGTTTCTCAAAAACAGCATCTCCAATGACTCTTCATAGTTTTTGGGCCATGGACAGTGTTATTTCAATACGGTCAGAGCTGTAGTTCAAGGGTAATTGAATTACGACGTTTCCCACTCCAGCCCCTTTTACCTAGTGTAAGCCACCTCCCCTCAGATGTGGAATCTGGTCTCTTGACTAGACAGATCACAGCAAGGAAAAAATCTTCTTACTGCGAGAACAGTGAAAGCCCTTGACAGGTTTTCCAGGTTTTTCCCTTATCTTATTTGAAGATTGTCCCTCTCTGCAATCCACTTGGACACCACCCTGCTGCTCTGAGCTGAGCAGCGTTACATCAGTAAAAGGGGAGGGAGGGAGATACTTTATCATTTAATTACTCTTGAACTACAACTGACAGTACTGAAATAACACTCTCCATGGCCCAAATACTATGAAGATTAACTGGAGCTGCTTTTATTATGAAACATTACTGTCCCTTTAACAGTGCCCTCTAGCGGTCAAAATCCATTTAGTTATTCTGTTACATTCTATTTAAGAGGAAAGTTAATGGCAAACAGTTCTCCACAGAATGTAATAGAAACTGCTGCTTATCAGTTAGAACTATCAGGAAGTAAACACACAGTAAATTTACTTCCTGATTATTTGAACCGTTATAACTTTTGAATAAAACAAGTGACAGCAGGAATTTTGTATTGTAATGGCAACCTCACTTAGCACTCAAGGTGTTAAAGGGGGATATTCATCACAGATTTGCAAATTCTGCACATACATTTCAGATATCTTCTTTGTAGCTACAACTATATATTTATTATTAATTGGTCCATTAATTCTGCCCATTTCCTGGTCTATGCAAAAAGCCACTATTTGACAGTGGGAGTTTTAAGAATTTCTATTTCTCCTCTATTCAGCCTCTATGGTTGTATGAAAGTATTTCTCGTGTGTAATGTACATTCACTTGCTTGCACAACTACAGATCTCTATTTGCATTAATGGGATTTATACAGTCCTGAAAGCGATTAAAACAGCAGATACTTGAGAAAACCCATTGATAAATGGGACACAGAAGTAAAATGAAATAACACATCACACACACACAAAAGGGAAATTCACTCTAGTAAACGGACAGCATACTGGGGCTTTATGTTCACAAGAAGAGCAATTACAGGGCAAACTAACTGCATTATAAGGGACAAACAAGAATTCTTCAACTGTCCATTGATATCAATGGGACTTTTAACTCATTGAGACCTATAGCCTGTAGAACTCAAAGGGTTAAAAGCCCCATTTAAATTGTTTTTTTATATATTATATTTATTTTTTTAATTTCTCCCCTATGGTGGTGTTGGTTTGTCCAAGAATTACACTTTTTTGGCCTATGTCCTCCTATTGGAATCACTGCAGAATTAGGGGTTTCATGCCTGTCTAAGGACTGGTCCAACAGGAAACTGTAAAACTGAGTCATCAACAGATAAGATTTCCTCTTATTGGCATACGGCATAGCTGTAGTATTAGGGGTCAAATGCCTGTCCTATTACAGATCTTGAGAACAAGATGGTCTCCCAAGAGGGACAGCATTATGGAATCTATAGTTCAGGCCAAATCCTTGGCTTCCAGACAGCTGTCCAACGCTTTGCTTTATAATGCATTGCAGACCACTCTGGCACTCGAGGGACGAAGTTATTATGATAAATATGCCAAAATGAAAAGTGGTGTTTAATCACAATATATATCTGTATATTTATCTTCCACAACCAGTTAACTAAGTTTCCCTAACATGACCTGATTTACATATCGGGTGCACCCTGGTGCAATATCCCCTGCCCATGTCCTCACCTCCACTCACCATGTATGTTGCCTGGTACACCATTTGGCTTTAGGCTTCCCCAGAGAACCCCCAAAGTGTTATTAACCCACAGATTGTCAGAGAGGTCGCCAAAGCATTGCGAAGCAGTGCTTTGAAACCTCTCTGTTATACAATGGAACATGCTGGAGACCTACCGATCATACAAGGGGGTTAAATAAACAGACTGGTAAAGGGGTGTATAGATCTTTAAATAGACTGGCAAGTTAATATATAATCTGGACATTACAACAAAAACTGGCCTCATTAAGCTAAGAGTGGATGTCTACTGAAAAGCATATTAGGATTGTGTCAGCCACATTCACAACTTAATACTGTGCGTGTGGCCATCACAACTAAGACACCCCCTCCACCTAATGTTTTTTATGAACAAGAATGCCCATATGTTTGTATGCTATGTTCATAGGAAAGGCCAAAGCATACCATATGTAAGAAACTCAGTGAGCAGACACATTCAGTCATGGCAACACTCCCCAGAGGAGAGAAGAGGTGATATCAGGGTCTGCAGAACAGCATCCTCAAAGCCAACAGTGATCATCACTCAGCAGGGATGTCAAGGGAGCAAAGAGGGCGCTTCACCCACTGCGCCCACAGCTATAAACACAGCCGGGCTGCGAAGCAGCTCACATTCCAGAGAGATGCATAATGTCGGAAAATGAGAGACAGATCCAGCACACTTACCCAATCCTGGTGAAGAGCTTCCCCTGGGCATGCAGGAAGCTGAGCAGGAAGCGTTTGTTCAGCTGCATGGGAAAGAGAAAAAAAAAAAAAAAAATTAAAAAAGGAGAAACAATAAAACCTTCGACATTCTGGGAAAGGAGTGGAGTCCCGGGTGCTGAGATAACCTGGCCTGGGGATGTGGGGGCGAATGGATAGAGATGGGAAATGAATGACATGCCCTGAATCTCACACACATGCTGGGATGGGCACATGCCATTGTAAGGAGAAGGGAAAGCTGTTTAAGAAGAGCTGTGCCCTCTGCTGGGAAACTAGAGCAAATGCACAGGCAATGCATACTAGAATTTATTACATACAACTGAGCAGAATTTAATGATCAGCCAAAACACTGAATACAGAAGATAACAGACACAAGTTAATCCGTTAAGGAACACTGGAATATGAAAATTACTGCAAAAAGCAATGTGTTTCAAATCCCTCTGGTCCATAAAGGGTTATTAAAGACTATGATAACAATGCCAAGTTTTCTATATCTCAATTTAGCTAGAAGTACCTAGAGGTGAAAAACATTAAAAACAATCTGACTCTTAATTAAACCTGAGTGCGGGTGTGCAAAGTATTCCTATGCAACTCACTGCACACTTTGCTAACACTCAATGGCTTAACCCCTTCAGTTCCAGAGGGGTACACAGCACACTGTGTATCCCTCTGGCACTGAAAGGGTTAACCCTTTGATTGTCACAGATATCCAACATAACGCAAAGCAATGCTTTGGATACCCCTCTGTGACTCAAAGGGTTAGTAATCAGAAACGTCTCCAAGTTGCTATCCTGTGTAATTAAGTAAGGAACACGTTGGTCATATGCATTTACAGTTTTTTTTCAGGCATTTGATCTCTGCTGTAATCTGTAATTGGACATAAACATACTGTCTTGGAATGGTTTACATTTTTTCTAAAGGACCCGGCAGATATTTTTTACTGTGCACTACAGAGTTGTGTTGCCCTTGACACTAATGCAGGAATGCTGCTTTCGATCTGTCACCGTTGGAGAAAGGTTTCATGTTGGGTTATGGTGCAGACATGGCCTTGTGTCACACCAAAGTTCAACATGCTGCAAGTTCACTGTATTCCCTCAGGATCACAGTAACATTTCAGTATGCAAGGCCTGCACAGTGGGCCACATTCAGACTTTTCACACGACTGGCGTTGGAGATTGTTATGCTCATCTCAACCTCCAACGATTCAACACTCACATGGGTGCCAGCCAGCAATACTGACACTCACATGGGTCAGCCGGAAGATGAGCCTAGCCTGCATTCCAGACCAGCAGTGGAACACAGAAGAGGGGTGAATGAACTTCTTGGGGTAGAACTGTTTCAGGGGGCTGCAAAAGTTCTGTTGCCTGTTTGAAAGAGGACTAAACTGGGAATAAGTTAATATAGGCATCATAACATAGATCATTAAGCTAATATATAAATAAAAATTCCTGACTACTGATCAATGATACTTACCCGAGTCACTGTTTTTATTTAAAAAATTGAACCATTCCTTCCCTACATCTTTATTACCTTATGTCTGATATGTATTTATATGTGTGTACAAGTACCATGTCCCTCTATGATTTATATTGTTTAACTGGACCATTTATTTGCATCATGGGTAAGATAGTATGCCAGGAGTAGCCAATATGTGGCCCTCTAGCTGTTGAAGTTTAATAAAACTGCAATCTAAACATAAACACAAAAATAAAAATTTGAGCTGTGGTAACATAGTGGGAGTGTCCTGGTTTTAATCAGTGTAAAATTTCAGCAATATAAATTTCAGAATTAGTATTCACCATTACTTTAATTATAAAGCGCACATATTCTGCACTATAGCCTATGATGTAAATATGATATTATTGTTTTAAGTTGTCAGTTGTAAAACACTCTACTCTGTAATGCAGTTATGGGCAGACAGATTTACCCCAAAGGGCCGTACCTTACAGATTAACCCTTTGAACGCTGGGGGGCTGCAACACATTGCAAACAAGTACAGCACCCCTCTGGCACTCAAAGGGTTAAAACCGAGTATATTTTGAAAAAAGTAAATTGACATGTGGTGCAATGGACAGCATCTCATACTCAAGGGGTTAAAAGGCAGCATGATGAGTGTGAAGGGATGTAAGTGGTGAGACAAACAAAAGAGGATGTGACCCCTTTTTTGGGTGAAAACAGGGTGTGTGATGATGGAAAGGGAAATTATCTCTTCCCACTACATCAAAGAGTGAGACAGGAGGCCACAGGAGAAGCCTCCGAGCACTGCATGTGACCCCGGGTGGCCTGTTCGCCACTTCTGTAAAGCAACACTAAGATAATTATTTATTGAACCAAGAGCCGTATTCAATAAGCTAAGCAGGTGCAATTCTGAAGCAAACCAACTGCACCATAGGACAAATAAAAACTCCCTCAACTCCCACTGATTTAAGCAGGACTTGAAAGCTAGCGAGGTCACCAAAGGACTGCAAAGCAGTACATTAGAAACTACTTTAGCATTCACAGGGTTAAAGGCCCCATTCATATTAATGGTAATTTTAATTCCTCCCTTAACGTGCACTTGGATTGTTTAAGAACTGTACCTTAGATTGCTGACTACGCCTCCAAATGTATTCAGACTTTGACTGACTGCACTGTGAAAATGATTTGGCTCAATAAAGTTATTCTATTAACATGGGTGTTGTGTGATGTTTGTGTGGAATATAAACACAGGAAAGAAATCAGTCTTGTGCCAAACATCAGTCTGAACAGTACTGTGAGAACTTCACATGAAGAGTGCAAAGAAGGTTTCAGAGGGCACAGTTTTTTGTTTGTTTTTTTTCTTCTTCACCCTTTCAGCACCAGAGAGATATCAAATGCATTGCAACACAATGATGGATACTTATCTGGCACTCAAAATGTTAATACAAGTTTTCACACATAAAATATAGTTTATTGCTAATTTAAAGGAAACTCTACCTATTCTGTCACCAACGTAGTGTGATTCAAGCTCTCCTTTAGAGTACATACACAGTCACAAGATCCGTTTCTGGATCTGGGAAAGCCACGCCCCTGGGCTGGTAATAGGCGGAACTCCCACACTGCATTACTCTGAGCACTGCCAGAAAGAGATGCTCATACAACCAAACATGCACACCCACATATATTAACCCTTTGAGGACCAGCTGTATGCAAAATGCATTGTGATGCAATGAGTTGTACACTTTTCTGGTCCTCAAAAACTTGCCAATTGCTTAAGTCAGTTTGATATAATGACAGTCCGTAGTGTACTTTGTTCTGTGCAACGACGTTACCACAATGTAGGCCAGAGACTTTCAGATGCATCAAACAGACCTGGAATATTGGAAACAAGCCAGAATGGGTCTGAAGAGACAACACTGACTTAAGGGAACACCTGAGCCAGATCCAATATAATTTATTTAGCAGAGGCCAAATCCTATATAATAATTCGCTAAAATGTGTGTAACGCCGCGTCATGCGCAGTAGACACTGCTGGGCGTGCTGCAGTAGAGACAGCCTGTGCCGCGGCTGATACAGAGCTGGACGCTCCGAAGCGTCCAGCTCTGTATCAGCAGCGGCGCGGGCATGACTGCCCTGTGACCGGCTGGCAGTGGCACTGTGGCCCGTGTAACGGGCTCTTCATCTAGTATGAAATCATTTGATGGGGTGGGCGGACTTTAGAGGGGTGAACTGGAGTTATTTAAGGTTGGGAAAAGGGTTGCAGTTATTTATTTTTGCACAGATCAAGGATACCACATTTGATCTGTGCAAACACTATTCACCATTTGAGTTCTAGAGTGGTGGATGTATCCAATGCATTGCAACACACACAAAGGGTTAAAGGGCAATTATCATATTTTACTAGATTTGGTCCTTGCTAGCAGACTTAGTGAAAAGCAGGGCACTGTACCTTTCTGCCCCCCCACCACTGGCACACAGTACAGTCCCATCTTATCTGGTATGCCTGCTACCAGGCCAGCACATCTGCCAATGAGGCACTATTGGCCGTACATTGAAAACAGAAGTGGAGGTGTTCTGAGGCAATCCATTTAAAAAAGGGGTTAAATCAATGTGCATTTTTGAATATTTAGTTCTCCCCTGTACAGCATATGGTTTGCCTCAGAACGCCCTCCACTGCTTTTGGACACATAGCCCTATGAACGTTTTCTTATTAAGTAAAACAAACTTGCTCCCAAACCCAATGCGAGAGAAAATTATTTCAATAATTATCACAAAGATAACTTCACTTTTTCTGTCAGTCTGACTTCAAGATGTTTGCTGCCAGGCATTGCTGCATGTATCTGTGACACCTTCACAGGCAGTGATCGCAACAGCAGCACCGGGCTGAACAACAATTGTGAACTAACCCTCCAATAATGCAAGTTTGTTCTATAATACATTTTGACTAAAGCAACTCTGAACAGCAGAAATAGCCTTGTTTTACTTACTAGACTAAGCCCTAACATAGAATTACATTCACAAGATTCAAATGACCTTTAATCTAACTGTAGACTGTGCTTCCAATCAGACTGCCCATTGCTTGGATATCATAGCTTATATTAACATTGACAACTGGCATTTTAATTAGTTATTAATACTTTGAATAACACTCCCAAAGGATAACTCAATTGTCTCCTTGAGGACCAGTGGGATGCCAATTGTATTGCTTTGCAATGTATTGCACACCCTCTGGACATCAAGGGATTGAAGGGATAGTAATGTTTCACAAAAACAGCAGCTCCAATTAATCTTCATAGTATTTGGGCCATGGAGAGTGTTATTTCAATACTGTCAGAGTTGTAGTTCAATAGTAATTGAATGATAAAGTATGCCCTACAGATCAGGGACAGAGGGTTTGCACTCTCCCTGTGTGAAATCTAAGGGTCTTGTGCCCAAAAGAAAGTGGAGTAATTTGGGGCAAATCAGGGTCACAGCAGAACACAGACAAATACAAGTTCCCATTGACTTAAATGGGACTTTTAACTCTGTGAATGCTAGAGTTCTCCAGTGTGGCAATCAATAGGTATATGAGGAATTTGTACTTGTCCTTGTCTGTAGTATAGATGTAACCCTTTGAGTGCCAGGGAGGTAGTCAAAGCATAACAATTAGCAGTTTTTTCTCTGCAATATTGTCACCTTTGATTATATTGCTTGTACAAAAATAAAATAAAATAATACACTACTGCAGTAAAAATTAAACATTTTCACATGATTTCAGGCAGGAAAGCAACTGCTACAAAAAAACTTGCCGGGTGTAACCTAAGACCAAGCCATATCAGTAGGAGTGTGCTCCTGCACTTCACATGGGTAGGAAGTACAGTTATCCAAAACCACAAGATATTCTTGGGGAGCTCTGAAATCTCAAAACAACCCCCCCCCAAGCCACGCCTGTGCTCCTACACTCTAAAATGACACCTGAACAATCCCGCTTGTACGCAGAAGGCACCAAATAAGGGAAGGATTGTGCACAGCAGCTCAGGGAGAAACTGTGTCTTAAGATGAAAATTCAATACTTGAGTTTTGGACGTAAATTTCAGTATCTGCTCTTTCTCAAGGCTCTAAGCCTCCTGCACGAAGAGAAGGGGAAGAGAGAGAGCGAGAGAGAGGCAGCTGAGATGTAAGGATCCCTGGGTATCCAGGATACATCCAGCAGAGAGATAGAGACAGACAGAATGGACTGCTGGGGAGGGGGGCTCTGATTAAATCAAGGTCTTTCTGTAACAAACAACAAAAGTATAAGTCACAAAGGCTTCCGGGAGAAAGATGTGTGTCAGCAAAGCAAAAGCTGCAGGCTAAGAATTGACCAAGCGAAATCATATAAATGTACTTCTTTCTGCTTCGGCACCAAGACACAATACAAAGGGTACATACTGTCAATATGTGAACAAGCAAATCAAAGCTCTGAAGCATGGGTTTGGGCAACTGGTTGCTCTCCAACTTTTGTTGGACTCCAACGCCAGCTGAGTATGAAGGGAGTAGAACTTATAGACTGCTGGAGAGCCCCATGTTTCCCACCCCTACATCAGGGGGATCAGGAAAAAAAAACAGCAGGCATTGTGCAGTCATTCATTTTAATTATCACTAGCTCAGTAGTAGGCAAATTTTGGTGATTTAGCTGATGGAGACTATAAATCCAAATCATCCCCAAACAGTAGTTGGCTGGTTGGGGATGATGGTAGTTGCAGTCCTCAACAGCAAACGCTGTCTGACTGAACATGGAATTATAAACACAGTTCTTTTTGCAGAGCAACTTTTTTCTCCTCTTATTCCTTCAATCACCTCATTGCTCAGATGTCTGAACTGGAGTGCAAAGTTTTGTTCATTTTGTTTTATACATTACACAGTCTGTAGGACCTTCTACATGAAATATCCACTACAATAAATGCAAATTATCCCCAACAAAGCTCCAAATCTATGGAGATTTAGGTCACTGGAACCCAACACTAGTCCTTGTGAAACAGGGCAGGCTTCCTGAATCTCCATCTCACCCGCATGGGTGGATCTATCTGCGGATGTGTCACTATGAAAGATAACGCTATACAAACTATTTTGCCCCTAGAGTTAATGTTCCCACAGGAATCACAATATTTGTGTTACAACACTCAATATTTGTGTGAACACTCCTCAAAAATAAATCATGAACATGTAAAAGTAAAAGAAAGAACATTAAAAGTGCAATACAATTAATAGTGTATGTGCCACTCATCAACTCTTGCCAAAAGGCCAGACACATTTTGTCTTGGATATATGCTTCTCTGTAACATCCCATCTTCTCTCCACAGTGGAAGAGGGGAACATCTCCCTTCTCAGAATCTCATCTCCAGTAATGTGCAGACAGTGATCTAGTCTACTGTTCACACAGGTAACTTCCATCTGGCAGAACACACAAAATGTGTGTTCCCAATGAACGATTATGCAACTTCAATGTATTCTTTAGTTGGGCAAATACAAGGTTAGAGAATGCTGATCTGCACAGTGGTCTATGGGCGATACTGGAGGAATGCTGTTCATCTCATCCAGTGACTGGCAGACTCACGTGGACATTGTCAAATAATAATATATGGCAGACACCCATGTAGGCCAGCTACATTACACCACCACACCTCCCTTGCAAGTGAATCATTGAAGGAACGCATGACATCAGAGATAGGTAAGCATGGGTGGCTTGGCATGACCTAAAATGGCACTTAGCCAAGCAGCCTGTGTGAACAAAGCAGCACCCAATATATATGGGCAGAGGCTAAGCAATACTACCCTCTTGTTTTTCTTTTGCATGGGAAAGGAAGAATGCAAAATAAAATAAACAACCCTCTTCTGGCCTGTCATGCAAAAGTTGGGAACAGTGGTGAGCAATCAGCAGGACAACCAGGGAAACAACTACAGGGGGTGCAGATGCACCAGGGCCCAGCATTCAAAAGGGCCCCATCTGCCCCGGTGTCCAATAGGTTTCAGTTAGGTCTCCGTGAAAATATTTTTGTCATAGAGGGTCCAAAAACTGTTTGCACTGGGACCGTTCAATGAACTAGTTGGACCGCTGAGGATTACAATTCTGATTATCCTCAGCTAGCCAATGACCGTCTGAGAATGATGGGATTTTTTTTCCCAAAAACAGGGCACATAGTGGGTCATAAAGTTGATGTAAATAGACCCCTGGTGATGCACCCCTTGCTGCTGCCTAAGATTACGGGGAAGACAGATGCATGGATTCCAAAAACTTTATTTAACCCTTTGAGTACCAGAGGAGTGTCTAAGAACCAGAGAAGTGCACAATTCATTGCAAAGAAATGAGTAATTCTACCCTCTGGGTTCTCAAAAGATTATTTTAAAAGAGCTAACCAACAATAATACATCTATGACTGCTTCACAGCTCGTTGCCTTGTTTTGTAGTTTTTTCTTTGCAACTAAATGACAAAAGTTAAAAGTGCAGAGAACCTGGTCACTTAGAGCACTGCGGTCCTCTTGATTTCTGCCTAGGGAAAATGAGTGGGGTTCCCCATAACGGACCACGTTAAAGCAACAGTAACACATTAACATTATTTAAGGTTATATACACAGATACTCTAAACATAAATTTTGATTTGATAACTTAAAGGGACAGTAATGTCCCAAAAAATATATGCCCAGTTTTGTAGCCTTTAAAAAAATAATTAATATGGTCCAAACCCAATCTCTCAAACCGCTATGGTTTGAAAGATATAGGGATTCAAAGTTCCCCCCTCCCTCCCCTCGTCCGGATATCAGTGTAAAGCTGACGGAAGGAGAATCGAGTCGTACGACTCGAGGAGGCTCTGCAGCAGAGCAGAGATTGCGTTATCTATAAAGAATTAATTCATTGGAAAGATCTACAAAAATGCCTGGTTTGCAAGTACACTTTGTAGACATTTCCAATGAATGAATTCTTTATAGATAACACAAATCTCTGCTCTGCTGCAGAGCCGCCTGCTGGCCCACTGACCGGGATCTCCTCCTGTCAGCTAGACGCTGACATCAGGAGAAAGGGGTGAACTTTGAATGCCTATATCTCTCAGACCATAGTGGTTTGAGAGATCGGGTTGGGACCATATTGATTATTTTTTTAAAGGCTACAAAACTGGGTATATTTTTTGGGGGACATTACTGTCCCTTTAAGCCTAAAAGTTAAACTATGACTTATGGAGGTATCTGTTCCTGCAGAAGTCAAAGTGCAGTATTGTCAGTAAACTATCCGAGACATACCCTCTGAATAGAAGGGAGTGAACTGAACTTAATAAATGAACTGCTTAGCTTAAATCACCAATAACAAACTGCACAAACAAAAGTAAGCCAATCAGTGAACACACAGAACACTCTGCACACGCATTAGAAGAGCAAGTTTAGTTTTAGATTTTAGGAATCTAAAAATTATTATAATTATCTTCACAAATGCTAGCATGGGGTGCATTATTATCTAAAGCAATTATCTAAAGCAAGCAAAAGGTGTTAGTGTTCCTTAAAACCGGAGAATCATGTACAATTATAAAGCAAGAGATGTTTTCAACCAGTGTGGCTCTGCAGTATGCAATTCTCAAAAGCATTCCCTAATGTGGGGGACAGCACCAATCAGATTATAGGAATGCTCTGTTTGTGGCAGTTTCTAGGCTCTGGTTAGCTTCTGTCTTTTAGCTGCCAAAGAGAAGCTACAAATGAAGAAAAAAAAAAAAAAAAAAAAAATTATATATATATATATATATATATATATATATATATATATATATATATATATATATATATATCTATATATATATCTATATATCTATATATATATATATATCTATATATATATATCTATATCTATATATAAAAAATTAATTCATGATGGTGCTGTGGAGATTGCATACATGTCTGGTGCTGTTTAACCCTTTGATCGCCAGAGAGGTAATACCACTATGGTGCTCAAAGGGTTAAGAGCTCATCAACAGTACAAGAGTAACTTGTTCTGCACTAGTGTACCTATGAGCCATATTCAAGAAGCCAATGAGGTGCAATTCCAGCATATACTAACTGCACCATAGGCGACAAATACAAATTCCACAAGTTTCCATTTGATTTAAATGGGGCAAAACATAGTAGTGTCTTTAAGACCTCTCCATCACTCAAGTGGTTAACACTCCATAAGCCAGAGGGGTATGCAACACATTGCAAAGCAATGCGGTATGCACCCCTCTGGCAACTCAATGGATAAAAAGCCCAATTAAAACAAACTCACTTCAACTACATCACAGGGGACAAATTCAAATGGCCATTGATTTACACAGGCTTTCACCATTTGAATGCTAGAGACGTCTCCAACACACTGCAAAGCCATTCTGGAGCAAACCAACTACACCCTAGGGGACAAATAAATGTTACCTAAATTTCTCAGATTTAAATGAGCCTTTTGAACCCTTAAATGCTAGAGGTGCCCCTGAAGTACTGGAGACCAAAGTGTTGGAGAACTCTGTAGCATTTAAGTGGTTAAAACCCCATTAAACAGTGTGTGTGCCAGAGAGGCAGGAAACACGTTGCAAAGCAATGTGTTGCAAGCCCCTCTGGCACTCAAAGGGTTAAATTTCATTCCTTAGCTTACTGAATACATGTAATTTATTCACATGGCCAAACCACTTATCAGATATTTTACTAGCTCTCACACCACTCTATCTTAGCTGTATCAGTTGAACAGGCCTACTTGGGTTTGAGGTTGCAGGTCAAGTTCAGGTCAGTGTGTAGAGGGGACTAACATGGCATGGTGACTGAGGAGGAAGTGGGTATATATGGTTTGTCACAGCAGGCAGTACACATGGACTGTGTCACGTTGCAGGCCTAGAGATGCTGGGAAAGTGGTTTTCGTGTTTAACCAACCACAATGCTCCATGGCACCTCACTTCCCCCTCCATTTACTTCCTCTCAGAGTAAAGCAGCACACACGCACAGTGCTTCTGTGACTGCCTGGTGAGGAGGGTATAGTGACTAGCAAATAGGGGCCAAGGGATAACTCAGAGTTACATGGAAACTGCTACAAAGACTGGGAAGAATTACGGGAAAAATATGTGTCAAATAGGGAAATATCTTAAAATAAAAGCAAAAAGAGGAAAGGAGACAGGAGCAGAAGAAAATACTAAGAAATGGATGGGAGATTAACAAAAATAAAATAAAGACACAGCAGAAAGTGTGAGAATGCCTTTTCAGTTCTAGATGCAACTAATCAGATGCCAGAGAAGGCAACAGGTATCTCTTCAGTTCTAGATGTCACTACATGATAAGGAAGTAATCAGATACCAGAGAAGGCAACATGTACCCCTTCAGTTCCAGATGTCACAGCACGATAAGGAAGTAATCAGATACCAGAGAAGGCAACATGTATCTCTTCAGTTCTAGATGCAAATACATGATAAGGAAGTAATCAGACGCCAGAGAAGGCAACATGTACCCCTTCAGTTCTAGATGTAAATACATGATAAGGAAGTAATCAGACGCCAGAGAAGGCAACATGTATCCCTTCAGTTCTAGATGTAAATACATGATAAGGAAGTAATCAGAGACCAGAGAAGGCAACATGTACCCCTTCAGTTCTAGATGTAAATACATGATAAGGAAGTAATCAGACGCCAGAGAAGGCAACATGTATCCCTTCAGTTCTAGATGTAAATACATGATAAGGAAGTAATCAGACGCCAGAGAAGGCAACATGTACCCCTTCAGTTCTAGATGTAAATACATGATAAGGAAGTAATCAGACGCCAGAGAAGGCAACATGTACCCCTTCAGTTCTAGATGCAAATACATGATAAGGAAGTAATCAGAGACCAGAGAAGGCAACATGTACCCCTTCAGTTCTAGATGTAAATACATGATAAGGAAGTAATCAGAGACCAGAGAAGGCAACATGTACCCCTTCAGTTCTAGATGTCACAACACGATAAGGAAGTAATCGGATACCAGAGAAGGCAACATGTATCTCTTCAGTTCTAGATGCAAATACATGATAAGGAAGTAATCAGACGCCAGAGAAGGCAACACATACCCCTTCAGTTCTAGATGTAAATACATGATAAGGAAGTAATCAGACGCCAGAGAAGGCAACATGTATCCCTTCAGTTCTAGATGTAAATACATGATAAGGAAGTAATCAGAGACCAGAGAAGGCAACATGTACCCCTTCAGTTCTAGATGTAAATACATGATAAGGAAGTAATCAGACACCAGAGAAGGCAACATGTATCCCTTCAGTTCTAGATGTAAATACATGATAAGGAAGTAATCAGACGCCAGAGAAGGCAACATGTACCCCTTCAGTTCTAGATGTAAATACATGATAAGGAAGTAATCAGACGCCAGAGAAGGCAACATGTACCCCTTCAGTTCTAGATGTAAATACATGATAAGGAAGTAATCAGACGCCAGAGAAGGCAACATGTACCCCTTCAGTTCTAGATGCAAATACATGATAAGGAAGTAATCAGAGACCAGAGAAGCAACATGTACCCCTTCAGTTCTAGATGTAAATACATGATAAGGAAGTAATCAGAGACCAGAGAAGGCAACATGTACCCCTTCAGTTCTAGATGTCACAACACGATAAGGAAGTAATCGGATACCAGAGAAGGCAACATGTATCTCTTCAGTTCTAGATGCAAATACATGATAAGGAAGTAATCAGACGCCAGAGAAGGCAACACGTACCCCTTCAGTTCTAGATGTAAATACATGATAAGGAAGTAATCAGACGCCAGAGAAGGAAACATGTACCCCTTCAGTTCTAGATGCAAATACATGATAAGGAAGTAATCAGAGACCAGAGAAGGCAACATGTACCCCTTCAGCTCTAGATGTCACTACATGATAAGGAAGTAATCAGATACCAGAGATAAAATAAAAGCAAAAAGAGGAAAGGAGACAGGAGCAGAAGAAAATACTAAGAAATGGATGGGAGATTAACAAAAATAAAATAAAGACACAGCAGAAAGTGTGAGAATGCCTTTTCAGTTCTAGATGCAACTAATCAGATGCTAGAGAAGGCAACAGGTATCTCTTCAGTTCTAGATGTCACTACATGATAAGGAAGTAGTCAGATACTAGAGAAGGCAACATGTACCCCTTCAGTTCCAGATGTCACAGCACGATAAGGAAGTAATCAGATACCAGAGAAGGCAACATGTATCTCTTCAGTTCTAGATGCAAATACATGATAAGGAAGTAATCAGATGCCAGAGAAGGCAACATGTATCCCTTCAGTTGCTTGTTGGACTAAAACTCCCATAAAGATGAGCGCTGTAGTACAGCGATAACTTGTGGACTGCGCACTGCCACCCCAGGAGCTGTAGGAATAAATAGGTGCCAACAAATAGCTGTACACAGACATCAGTTAACACTTTAAGGATCAGATGCGTGTGCAATGCAAAGCAACTAATTACATTACACACACATCTGGTTGCTAAAGAGGAAAAAAAAGTCCTTAACCCTTTGAGTGCCAGTGGGGTGCGCAATGTATTGCTTGCAGCATACTCTGGCACTCAAATGGTTAAATTAAAAAAAAAAAAAAAACAAATAAAAAAAAAAATAAAATTAAAAAAAAAAAAAAAAAAAAAAAAAAAAATCACTGGTAATGAGTGGTAACTCATTGGAGGGCAGGGGTCTACAAAACACCATAGGCGACAAATAAACATCACCCATGATTCAGATGGGAATTTTAACCCTTGAATGCTAGAGAGGTCTCCAAAGAATTGGTAATCTCTCTAGAAATAAAGGCGTTAATAGCCCCCTTTAGGTCTATGTGAACTGTATGCATTTTTAGATGTTCCCCTACGATGCAATGGGTCTGGCAAAGTAGTACCTAAAAACAAGTATAAAAGTGATTTGTGTGTAAACTGCAACAAGATGTGGAAAAAAGAACTCCAGCAAAAAGTATAAGGAAAACCCACAAAATGAACTTGGTTCCTCACATGATAAGTACAGATGTCTCATGCCAGTGTTTCCAAGGACAACATAAAATTGGCTTTTAAGGAGAGAAACAGCACCACCCAGTGGTCAAAGACAAAAAGGCAGCTACAACTCCAAATACCACTATGCACTTCAATGAAACCTTTTAAAGCAAGGAAGTCACAATTGTTGGCCCTCTAGTTACTGAAGACTACAACTCCCATCATTCCCAGCTAGCCTTTATAGTCCCCAACAGCTGAAGTGCAACGACTGACTGCCCCTCCTTTAAAGGAACATGAATGCTAAAATGTAACTGGAAGTTCATGTGACATGCATAAGTATACTTACTAATTTTCACATATTTCCAAAGAATGAATGTACATGATAATGAATGTGCTGTTTTTCAGTAAGCTGTTAGAAGCAATTTTTTGGCATTCTATACTTCCAGCTACGTCCTAAGACCAGGTTTACAGGAAAGTTGTTTCTAATAGTTTTCTTGTATGGAATTGCATGAAAATGTAGTTGCATTTTTACTCAGATTTTACTGAAATAATGTAGCAAGTTTTTTTTCCTCTCTTTATCCTGATCTCTCACTATTAAAAGCAGTGACATCACAAGCAAAAAGACAAGTGGCCACGATATTTCTAAAATGTATTTGTGCTATTAAAATAAGAATAAAATGTAGCTTTTATCTTAGAGTTGCTGAAAAATAGTTTAAACTTTTGCTTGTTACAGGCTATAACCAGCAGACATGGTATTCAAATGTATCTTCACAAAAGCCATGTCAGGTCCAACAGATTATGTTCTAATTTCTAATTTGAAATCTTGATTAATGTATACCAATTGAAAAAGTCAAATAATTTACAGCAAGAAGTTTGGCTCCTATTAAGATACTGACCTACGCATTTCTCCACATAGAATGTTCATCAGGGGCCAAAAGGTTTTTTTTTGTTTTTGTTTTTTAATATAAATGCAGCTCTTTTTGGGGGGCAACATTTAACACCTCAACATACTAAGCAGATAATGGTCTTTCAACTTGGGACCAATGAGCACAAATATTGTGCTTTTGGTAGATAATTACTAAGATCTGCAGTGAATTACGTTAAGTACTAGACAGACACCCAAACATTCCATTTATTTCACCTGTGACATTTGCATGATTCCACTGCAAATTGTTGTAATCCATATTACAAGTTTGTTGGTGTAGCTTGACAAATCGCTTATCTGAGCAGCCCCCCACAAGATGACAACTACCAGTAAGTCATGCTTTTCTTAATGGGTTACTGCTTTCATGTGAACCAAACGATATACAACAGAGCAGGGATCAAGTACCTAATTCCTCCAACATTATGTGTTTTCAGGATACCAGTTTATGCACATATGGATGAGACTGGGCACTCAGCCACTTTAACTGAATCTACCATGTGAAAGGGTCCTAAAAACAAGCACTGTTAGTAGGTCCTGAGAACCAGAGCTATATTCCCTTTATTTACGTGGATCTTTGCTTTAGCATTAACTGCTAGTTATTACTGTGAAAAAAATCAGCCTCTTATCAAACGCTATGAATCTTGATTCATTGTAGAGAATCCTGAGCTCTATTAGAACAGTGTGAAATACTGAAACATAGTAGAAAAGGGGTGTACAGTCTGTTGTTGGACTACAACTTGCACCATCCTCAAATGGCAGATTAGGAATGATGAAAGTCACAGTTCAACAACTCAGATCTCCATCTTCATATACAACAATGAATCCAGCTTAATCCAGCAATGCTTACATCACTTGGGGCGAGACTTTCCATCCCATCACACCCCTCAGAGTCCTGGCCTCTTATTGGGTGGATCCAGATCTCAGAACGTGTAGTACTCTCTGTGGCATTGTTGAGTCCTGCATCCTTCTGCTGCTTCTGTTCCACCTGCTCAGCCTACAAAAACATACATAATTGAAAGTCGGATCACAGAAGGATAATCATACAATCAAAGAAATGAAAGTTCATCTCCTTCACAGGATAAACGGTGGGGTCTGGGAGAAGACTCAAAGGAAAATAAATGTTGATGTCCTACCTTACGTTTGGTCTCTTCAAACAAGCTCATGAGACTCTCTTTAGCAGTCAGAATAGGATTGCTGGCAGCTAGACTGCGCATGTAGTAATAAACTGCATCCAGCTTCCGTCTCTGTATCACAATGAAAGAAAGCACACAGTAGGAGGTTTTTGTTAAATATGGACAGAAAGGAAAAAGAAAAATAGAAATTCCATTGCATCCCAGCTGCAACAATAAGAACAAAAACTTCTAAAAATGCCCATTAATTTCAAGGGGGGCTGTTAACACACTGAATGCTAGAGGTCTCCAATGTGTTGGATATCTTTCTATCATCCAAAGGGATAAAACCTAAGGCAATGTTTATTTCTCCCTATGATGCAGTTGGTTTGCTACAGAATAGCTCATAGTAACATAGTATGTTAGGTTGAAAAAAGACACAAGTCCATCAAGTTAAACCTTTGCTTCATAACCCAGAGAAATAATAATTATATAAGCTTTCTTACTGAAAAATAAGTTAATCTTTACCTGAACTTTGTGTTTTGCCTACTAATACACAGTTTAACCCTGTATGTTCCCCTCTTGAAAGAAACGTATCTAAACTTCTCTTAAATGTATCCATTGTATCTGTCATTACCACATACTTGGGTAAGGAATTCTACAATTTAACAAACCTTACTGTAAGGAACCACTCCCTCTGCTTAAGTTGAATCCTCCTTTCCACTAATCTCAAGGGGTGGACACCCTGGTTATTTGATCAGGCCTTGGAATGAAAAGCTCACTTTGAATTGACCTCTCATATACACTGTGATAAGATCTCCTTTTAGTCAGCTTTTCTCTAAAGTAAATATACCAAGTTTTTCTAAATGTTCCTCATAAGTTAAGTCTTCCATTACCTAAATTCATTTTGTTGTTCTTCATCGTACTAGCTACAATTCTAAAATATCCTTTTTCAGAAATGATTCCTTAAACTGCACTGCATATTCGAAGCAGCTACAAATAAGTCATGGTACCAGTAAAGCAAACGGGGAAATTACATGTCTGTTCAAAAACTGACCCAGTAGCTTCCCCAAACCCTGGCAAAGCTTTTCATATAGGGCACTGCCATACTCAGAAGATGTAGCTGAACCTTAATCAATGCACTTTTTATATCTGCAACTATTCCGTGATTAAATGTGCAGCAACACTGAAATGTGTGAAAAAGGCTGTGTTTTTTTTCTCCTTACTGCAGGTTTTGAGAAGGATTGGTGGTAAAACGACTCCCTAAAAAAATGTGAAAATGCACCCAAAATGAAAGCCTTGACTGTCTACTTTGCAAAAATGTACACTTTTGGTTGGAAATGTTTAAAGTGGAGCACTGGTATCTCCCCCAACCCATTGACAAACCTATGCATATGGGGGGGTACTGGCTTACTCAGAAGTAGCTGAAAACCAATCAATGCATTCTTTTTAATCTGCAACTATCCTGTGTTTGAAATCCATAGCAACTTTGTTAAGTAGGTAGGTGTGAAAACCACAATTGTGGTACAGATCTATGGAAAAATAGCTGCATCAAAAACACCACAATTTTACTGATGAACCGCATTGTCTATTTTTCAGAAAGCTATACTTTTGTAGGGCATTTTTAGATTCTGACACCTTCAACTAAGCAATAATCCTCATAGGTCAAATACTGAAAAAGTATAGCTTGGAAAGAATGGTGTTCATTTTGTAATATTTACCCTGTAAATGTGAAAAAGTGATTGTAATACTAGGCATGTGTGGCATCCCATATACAGGAGAAGCAAACAAATATATTTGGGGATATTTTTTTCAAATGGACTAACAGTGTACAAATCATGACAGGAAAACATAAGCAAAATGTTGTGTTCCCACGCCCTTGCATTTTTTATATTTTAATTAGGGATGCACAGAAATTTCGGTAGCCGAAACGTTTAGGCCGAAAATGGCATTTTCAGCAAAAAGCCAAAATAAAAAAATGGCCGAAACGGGGAGCCGAAACAGGGGAAGCTCTCTCATTGCTCCCTGAACTGTCAGAGCCTCGTTATGTTAAGTCAGTGTCCTCACTTCTGCGCTATGCTCCCAGAACGTGTTAGTTACATAGAGATGGTTTTGCTCGTTTTGTTAAGTCAGTGTCCACAATTCTGCACTATGCTCCCAAAATGTTATAGTTACATAGCGATGGTTTTGCTCGTTTTGTTCAGTCAGTGCCCTCACTTCTGCAGCATGCTCTCAGAATGTGTTAGTTCTTTACTTTAAAAGTTGCTATCTTCATTATACTACAAGTCCCATCATCCTTACCTTGCCTGGTGCCGAACATAGTTTTGTTTGAGTGCTAAAGAGAGTTGTGAATGAGCGCTGCCTCACTCTCTCTCCCCACCGTGTATTCTGCTTGCAAAGCAGGGTAGGAAGCGGGGCAGCGCTCATTCACAACTCTTTTTAGCACTTAAACAAAGCTATGTTCGGCACCAGGCAAGGTAAGGATGATGGTACTTGTAGTATAGTGAAGATAGCAGCTTTTAAACTGGAGAACTAACACGTTCTGAGAGCATGCTGCAGAAGTGAGGGCACTGACTGAACAAAACGAGCAAAACCATCGCTATGTAACGAACACGTTCTGGGAGCATAGCGCAGAAGTGAGGACACTGACTTAACATAACGAAGCTCTGACAAAAAACTTTATCCAGAGAACTTTTCATAGACTGCAGGCCATTTATTTTGCAGAACACTGCATACTTAGTTTGATATTTTAATCCATACAGTGTTATGCTATATTGTAAATTTTAGAGTAAAATTATATTAAAGCAATGCACCCTGGGACTTGTAGACCTGTTTAGTAAGCAGTATTGGTAACCTTCAGCTCATGGGACTTTCACTTTGACTGTGCCATTGTACTTGCTCTACTATATTTTTTGTTTTTTTTGTTAGCCCAATAAAGTAAAAAAAAAAAAAAAAAAAGTCCTTTTCGGTTTCGGTTTTCGGCCAAGTGCATCCTGACATTTCGGTACAAAATTTTCATTTCGGTGCACCCCTAATTTTAATCAAATTAAAAGATGGGGTATCCATATAAATGTAGTATCAAAGGAAAGCCCTACTCGTGCTTAAAAAAATATGGTATATGATTTGTGTGGGTGTACTAAAGGAAATAGAGAAAAATATGGCTGGATGAAGACTCAAAAAGATCAAAATTGCTCTGGTCCTTAAGTGCAAACCAACCGATTTGCCTTGTCCTTAAGGGGTTAAGAGAACCAATATAAACATTAAAGCGGAACTATCACATGTTAGTATGCCCTCATTCAATCATTAAACATATGGCGATTAGCTTGAAAATATGCGTCTTATCTATTAAAAGTGGCAGATTATAACGAAATCTTTACTCTTTGGAGACTAATGGCCAGGTTAGTGCACACACCTGCGTCGTCAGTCGTTTCCAGTTTCCACGTGGCACGCTGCAATGCTTTACAGGAGACCGGGACTGATGGCGCAGGCGCACAGACAAGATGTCTGCACCGTTACCTGGTTTCCAGTCTCCAAAGGGTAAAGATTTCTTTAGAATCTGCCACTTTTTATAGGTAAGACACGTATTTTCAAGCTAGTCGCTATATGCTTAACTAGTTGAAGAGCTCATTACATGGGCCATAGTGCCACTGCCAGCCAGTCGCTGGGCAGTCATGAGCAGTAGAGACTGCCCGTGCCGCGGCTGATACAGAAGCATCCAGCTCTGTATCAGCCGCGATGCGGGCAGTCTCTACTGCGCATGACTGTCTCTACTGCGCATGACTTTGTCATTACACACGTTTTAGCAAATTATTATATAAGGATGATTGAATGGCGACTTATTAACATGTGAAAGTTCCGCTTTAAGCTTTTTGTTATTTATATACTTGCCAAAAATGGGAGTTGCAGTCCAACAACATAAAGTGGTACACATCTAACTAAACAGATTTCCACAATCGTGGGATACGTCTTGAGACTGATGTAATAAGAACTGGGGAAATGTAACTGCACCATCAAAAAGTGGTTCCCAAAACTAGAACCAGGGACCCCAAACAGGCCATGATTTTAGGATTTCTCTGCTTGAGCACAGCTGAGTTAATTAAATGACTGATCCTTAAGTACCAAGAGTATTTGACACCCGAGGACTAAAGCAATTTTGGCCTTTTTAGTATGCCTTTTTTTCATCTGTATAGTAACTCTAATTCATTTAGTTCCCCCCACACAAATTATACACCATTTTTTTTTAAGCACAAGTAGGACTTTCTTTACCCACCATTTGTTTAGTTAATAATAAAGAAAAACATAAAAAACTTTTAATAGGTTTTTCCTGTGATAAATTGTACTCAATTGGTTAATTTGTAATAAGGACTGAATAAAAGGTATGAAGGATCGTTCATACCACCCAAATGTCCAGTTTCAGGAGGGTACTGTCGCTATGGCTGAAAATCCCCATATCCCGTTTTCCCTCCCTTGTGTCCCACTTTTTGGAGATCAGATTTTGAGGGGTGTGTAGATACACATATAATATATATTATATAAATACACACATATGTGTGTGTCACATTCTCCATAGCAATAAAAATCACATTAGAGTTTGTTTAAATATAACTATATAGCCTGTGTAAATAAAATACTTTGTGTGACCTACATCTACTAATTCTGCCCCAGCAACAGTAATTTCAATAAGACTGCCCCATCTTTGGCCATTTATATTTGCTATAAGTCTATTCTCTGCTTCTCTCTTCCTCACTATTAAAGGGACAGTAATACTTAAAAGTTACATATCCCTAATGTTGTAGCCCTTAACCCCTTAAGGACCAATGATGTGCCAGGACCGTCAAGGCGGTCCAGCACTTAAAGACCAGTGACGGTCCTGGCACGGCATGGAGTTCAGGGCTCCCGGCACAGCTGCACGCCGCTCCAGAAGCCCTGAACCGGAATTTAAAAATGCCCTGTGGTCCTCAAGTGTCGGAAGTACGTGCACGTGCTGGTCCTTAAGGGGTTAAATAATGAAGAAAAATGTGCCCAGCAGCATCTCTCAAACCCTTATGGTTTGAGAGATAACCACTTACAAAGTTCTCCCGTGTCTGACGTCGGCGTTCTAGCTGAGAGAGCAGGAAAAATCCTCTTCTGGGATCAGCCGGCGGCTCTGCAGCAGAGCCAAGACTGAGTTAATGAAAAAGAAATCCTTCACTGAAAAGGTCTTCTACGCGTGCTTGGTTTGCATTAACACAATCTCGGCTCTGCTGCAGAGCCTCCGCTGGTCTGCGGTCCGGATTCCAAATCTGTCAGCTAGAATGTCGACGTCAGACAGGGGTGAACTTTGTAAGCGGTTATCTCTCAAACCGTAAGGGTTTGAGAGAAGCCGCTGGGCGCATTTTGTTCTTCATTATTTATGGGCTACAACATAGGGATAAGTAATTTTTAAGTATCACTATCCCTTTAAAAAGTGAGGTAGCGATCACTGACAAAGGCAATGTACAGAATACATTGCTTTTGTCATTGACTCAGCTGGTACATGTGATTGCTGTAGAAGCAATCATACGTACTGGGAAAGGCTAAAGGCTAAAACTGGAGAAGCCACTTTCAGCCTCCCAGGGATGATCATAGCATGCCCAGAAGTGCAATGCAATCGTTTAACCCATGATGTGCCAGGACTGTCACTGGTCTATAAAGAACCGAAATCTGTGAGGGTCCTGACACATTCTGGGTCATTAAAGGGTTAACTCACCTTTGTTTAAACGGGGAAATCCTAAACACATGGTCTGTCCGTAGGTCTGGAGGATAGTTTAGAGAAACTACCATATGGGACAAATTCCCATATATTTAACGTGTAACCCCCTGAATGCTAAAGAGGTCTTCAACACATTGCAAGGCAATTCTATAGCATTCAAGGGGTTAAAAACCCCATTTAAATAAATGGGAATTTTTCTTTGTCATCAACAGTGAAACCGCTTTTACCTAGAATCACTCCAGCCCTCCTTAATACATCAGTCTGTGTGAGCTCTAGGTACTGATCTAATTCAGTTAGTAAATAAAAGCACCAAGTAAACCCCTGAAGATTTCATCACTTCAGAGACAAGTACCTGGTGACTGCAAAATGTGTCCAGTTTATTAAATCCATATGGTTGCCCTTTTCCCAGTTGCATGGTAGAATGCAGAATTAATTACATAGTCAGGCTGCCTAACTCCAAAAAATAGCAAAGGGTGATGTGATTTGTAGTCCCACAACAGCTACGGGCTAACAGGTTGCCTGCCCTGTTATAGGAGATTGGTGTCCCATACAGTCTTACCGTATAAACAGCCAAAAGGGCCAGTTGATTGTAAGGTCGGCCATTTTTGGGGGCGATGTGCTGAGCTTTGAGGTACCAGCTGCAAAAAGCAAAATATTAAAACTGAGGATTGTTTATTGCAGAGCACAAAAAGCTAACATAAGCATGTTTGTTTGGACTAATTCAACAAGCTGCAGTGACGAATTCTGGACCAAGTCAATTGTGTCATAGGGGAGATATGAAAATTCACCAAATTTCCATTGATTCCCATGAGGACTTCAACAGCCTAAATGCTAAAGCGGAGACTCACTAGTATTCAACGGATTTTAAGCCCCATATATATATAACCAATGGAAATGATTATCTCTCCCCTATGGTACAGTTGATTTGCCCTGGAAATTAAACATTTAGGTAGTTGAATAACGCTGTTTGCTTACCTACGCGCTTTGCCATAGTTGCTGGTGTCTGCTGCCTGCTCTCTGTAACGGGCTATGTCACCCTGACAGATCATACAGCGCTGGGCACTGATCAGGGCAAACTTCACCTAAGTGGGTTAAACAATAGATCAGAGCAAGAATAGAGGTACAACATGGACATTAATTAGACAAAAGAGGACCATCACTTACCATCTTACGGAGAGGCTTACTGCGGATTGCCAACCCATCCATGTAATCCTCCAGCTTGAACTGGTATGCCCCCTGCAGCTTTTGAAGCAGACTATCGAAAAATGTTGTGCCCTGTAAGAGAGAAGTTCAAGCAGTAAGGAACCTCTGTTCCAAAGACAACTGGTGTAATTATGGGGCAAATTCCCCAAATTACATTTAAAATGTTAACCTGTTGAATGCTAGAAAGGGCTTCAACACAATGCAAAGAAATACTCTGAAGACCTCAGCAGCAATCAAAGATTTTAAGGCCCCACTGAAAGTGCAGTTATCATGTATTAGCAACTCTGCTCCTACGGAGCTTGATATGGAATCATACTATCTGTCTACCTACCTATCTACCTACCTATCTATTGCAATGTTGATGCTGCTGAGTAAAACATAGGTACTCCCACTGCTGAGAGATGCTGAGGACTTGTGTGACCTGACATTTTACGGTAGTGATGTTGCTACAACAGTCCATGTACAGATCTGGTGAGCTGACCATAAGCCTCCAGAGGATGCTGTAACAGCACCACTGTAATGGTGGTCATGGAGGTTCTACACAGGAAAAAAATTTACATTTGAGCTACAATAACTTTTAATTAAAAGATCTCTTATTAGTGGGTGTATCCTTTTTTTGCTCTCCAGGATAAAGACTTCAATATACAATGTTCAGTATTAATCATTACTATCCCTTTAAGACCAAATATATTTATATAGGTAAAGGGTTAACTTCTTTAATATGGAGGAACACAATGAGGTTGCTGTACCAAGAAAAAAATGGAGTAAACCAAGGGGACAAGGAAAAAAAATATTCCCCAAATCTCCACAGATTTAAATGGTTCCTTTAATCTCTTAAATACTATGTTGCATTACAAAGCAATGCATAGAGATCTCACTAGCATGCAAAGGGCAAAAGGCCCATTTAAATATGAGATTTTTATTTCTCCCCTACCGAGGGCTGGTTTTCTCTTGAATTACTCTCTTGCTAGGGTGGCAGCCTCATTGGCCCAACTGGCAGACAACTTGTTTGGTTTTAAACTACTGAATTCATAAAACATAGCAAGGAAGGGCAACCTGCAGCTCTCTCTGTTGTTCAACTCCCAGCCTCCACAACCATTAGGAATGATGGGAACTGTAATCATAGTAACACAGTAAATTAGGTTGAAAAAAGACAAAAGTCCATCAAGTTCAACCTTTTGCCTCTTAAAGAAAAAAATAGAACTATATAAGTTTTCCTACTGACAGATGAGTATTAGTCTTTTCCTACTAATACACAGTATAACCCTGTATGTTCCCTCTTGAAAGATATGCACCCATTATATCTGCCATTACCACATCCTTGGGCAAGGGATTCCACAATTTAACAGACCTTACGCTAAAGAAAAATAATTAAATACAAAATACTTCCTCTGCTGAAGTTCAAATTCAACAGCTGAAGTGCAGGTTGCACAAACCTGGTCTATACATTTGTACCACTTATAATTCCCTATGCCAATAAACATATAACAAAGAACAACTACGAGTTGTAGATACTGACACCAAAGAACCAACCAACTCACTTCATCCAACACTTGTAGGAGATTCCTGCGGATCACTTCACTGTCTGGGGACGGCTCCTTGAGAAAGTGTCGGAATTTCTCTATAACTTGATAGAAGACGTTCTTCCACAGGAGCTGATCCACGTTATGCTGGTCACAGAATTCTATGTCTGATAGCAAGCATCTCTCATACAGCTGAAGAAGCTCTGACCTGTAAGGACACGATACCTTATCAAAATAAATGGGCATATTCAGAAAACTAAAGAGGTGCAATTCTGGAGTAAACCATCTGCACCCTAAGAAGCAAATAAAACAAAATATGGATTTAAATGGGGATATAAACCCTCTGAATCTTCAATGCATTTTATTGCAGTAAATAAATAACTAAAGGCAATTTGACACTGCATATCCTTCACTTGCATTTTAAGTTTAGTATCACTAACTGATTATATGCTACCTAAAGCAGGGGTTGGCAAATCTGGTACGACTTCAGGAGTCAGGCCCTGTATCACAGGGATGAACCTCCCTTTGCCTCCTACAGCGCACATAAAAATTTGAGCGTAGAGTGTTTCAACCTACAATCTGATATATACAAGTCTTTAGCTTAATGCTCTGAGCTCTAGGAGAGTGTGCAACAAAGAAAAATACACCTTTCTAGCACTTAAAACATTAATGCCCTTTTAAAAAACAAAAGTATGGGTATGCAAAGTATAGCTTTTCAACTGACACTCAAAGAGTTAAAAAGAAGACACTACTAAATCAATTACTCCCTGCCAAGTATAGTATTAATAAAAATATATAATAATTATATACACATACATATGAGATTTTCTTAATAATAAAAGGACCGGGTCACCTTAGGCCATGGTGAATTGCTTTCCTGCTGGCATGCAACGCTCTGCTATCTACTCTGATACCAGTTAAATAAGGGCCAGGCCGTCACCCTGGATGAAAATCACCTCTGAACACACATCCACAACTTGACTGGAACATGAGGAAGATCTACTATTAAAAATTGGAGTAACTCTAGGGTAAACAAACTGTATCAGAGGATACAACAAACCAAGCACACGTTTTAGACCATTCCAAGGAAGTCATTCGTTTTAAATAATGCAATGGTGGCTCTGCTGCAGAGCCTCGGTGTCAGCCAACACTGATCTCCTGCTGACAGCTTTACAGCTGACAGCAGGAAACATAAAATTTTGAATGCACGTATCTCTCACACCATAACTGTTTGAGAGATAAGTTTTTTTGCATTCTACACAATGCAAAAAAGTTTTACTAGGACATTATTAACCCTTTAATAACTCATCAGCCTGACCGACACTGAAGGAGGGAGGTAAAGGAGAAATGGGGGATACATAAAAGGAAGCAAAGGGATGAAAGGCAGTGGGAAAATAATGAAATGCTGGGGAAGAGAATGAAGGATGGAGATAAGTATGAAGGAGTAAAAACTAATGATATGGGGCAAACAAGAAGAAGGAAAAGGAGAGGGGATGTATTTGGGTGCCAGCACCGGAGCTCAGTGACACTCTGGGCCCTATTCATCAAGCTGAAGCAAACCAAATGCATCATAGTGGGGAAAGAAACTGGTAATTGATTTAAATGGGTCTGTTTAACCTCCTGAATTCTAGAGAGGACACCAACAAAGGTTAGTACCTCAGAAGGGTGAAAGGCTATGTTGATCTTGCCAGAACATGTGTCCCTGAGGTTTGAACAGATTATACATCTAGTGTATTAAACAACTGAGATATCTAACCAGCGCTATCTCACTGAATTTGCTAATGACAGACTGTATAGCCAGCCAGAGTCTTGACTACTTACTCCGACTCTGCAATAGTAGAGTCAGCACAAGCAAACAACACGGTGTAGAATTAGTGCATCCAGTCACACTGAAGGGTTCTCTTCCAAGGGGTTAAAAGGCTCGATTGTTAGGTTCTACAGAGATTTTACATAGAATGAAGTTTGAAAACCAATGTTCTAGCCAAATAATTTAGTTATACTAGGAGTACAAATTAGCAGTCAAATACAAATTTATATTGATACGTTTTTTCAATTGTGGGCTCCATGATCACAGATTCATATGTGTGGGGGACACATTTATGTTTTTCTTGATAATGATTCAAAAATATGTACATTCTGAAACCTGTACATTAATGGCAGGCGGTGGATAAAACTTACTGAACCACTAGTGCATGTGTGCTAGATAACTGGGTAAAAAAATGTACATTTTTAGGAGAGCCACATGTTGGACACACATATACTATGCCAAAGGACCATGCTGGAAATCTCTCTAACATCCAAGGGGATGAAAGACAGTATTTTCAAAGGAAATGTAATCGTTCTGGGGTAAACAAAATGCTCTGAAGGACAGAACTAAAAACTACCATTACATTGGTCTTTTAGCCACTTTAATCCTAGAGAGATTGCCAATGCATGGAAAAGCGACATGTTAAAAGCCGTATTTAAATCGATTGGTCTTTTAGGAATGTTTATCCCTATGGTGCACTTGGTTCTCTCTACAATTACACAAATTTTATTTTGAAAATCCCACCTAAAGGGTCTGGATTAGAAACCAATGGGTTACATAAAAAGCAAGAAATTTAACATTGAGGACCACAGAGGTATGAAATGTTGTTCACTCCTATGACCTTCAAAGTTTAAGAACTATTTTTTAATAACTAGCAGGTTTTTTTTGTTTTTGTTTTTTTTTACATAAAACATTCAATCATAGGAGATTACTCACCTGAATAAAACCATTTTATTAAGACCCTCTGTGCTGAGCCCGTTACGGGAGAGAAGGTTACTAAGCTGGAGTTCCTGGCTATCTGCCAGCCTAAGAAGGCGACTCACTTCCTGCTGCTGCAGACTCCTAACCTGCTGCTCCATCTCCTCTGGAGACAAGGGGCTGCCAGAGTATGATCCAGAACCATACTGCCCAGGTGGAGTTGGAAATCCAGGATAATAGGCACCTGGGTACATTCCGTTGTTGGAACTCATGGCGTATGGCACTGAGAACCCACTACCATAGGGATATGGTGAGCGGGAGAAATAATATGGGTTATCAGAGTTTTGGAATTTGTAGTAAGATGGTTCGGGTACAGACTGGTAAACTTCACCTTGGGAGGAAGGGGTAGCCTCATCATCAGTGTCCAGAAAATGGAGCTGAGGGGTCTGATTCTTCAAAGCGGGCTTCTGCTCAGGGTTATTTGGGTCCCACAGCCGGCGGCTGGCTCCACCTCGACCTCTGCCACGGACTCCTTTGGTACCAGTGGAAACAAAGAGAGGCTTTGTGCTGCTATGACCAGATTCCAATGTTCCAACAGGGCTAGAAGATAGGTCAGTATTGGCTGGTAGGATAAGGATCCCCCTTCCTTTGCCTCTTGGTTCACTGGACTTCTCCCTCACTTGTTCCTTCTCTAAATCAGCACAGTGCTGTTGGGTGGCTCTATCCCCTCTCCTCCTGCTTCTTTCATCATCGGGGTTAGCCCTATGTGTAGATTCCAGCTGGAAATCCCCTCTTCTGTTATCCCTGCTGCTTGATCTTCTCTCAGCATCTGCCTTGATGTTACTGCGCTTGTCTGTTGGATGGAGTTTCTTTTCCAGGTTCCTACTTGGGAGAGGTCCAGCACACCATTCACTTCCATCATCTTCAAGAGAGTCAGTGGAAGAAAGAGACACTTGTTTCTTCAAGCGACCTTTTTCTCTACGACCTCCTGCTGTCTTTCCCCTATCTTGATGCTTATTTCCCTCTGCCAAAATGACCTCTTCGCTGCTGTTGTTGCTGCCGGCAGAGCTTGTGCTGCAATTTCGGGTGCGAGTTCTGCGTTTGTCAGAATGGGAATAACGTTTGGTGGACGCACTCTTTCTCTCATCTTTTTCAGGTCTGGACAAAGCCACATCATCTGCTTTGTTACTTTTCTCTCTCTCAGACTTCATTTTCTCACTTTTATTGACCTTGTTTCCTTCTTCCTGGGGCACCGCATAGTTCACTGGCTTCGTGTGGTTGGGACTATACTTCTCAGCCTCTCCCTCAATGACTATCTTCAACTGTTCTGTTTTTCTAACTAAGTCATCCTTAGTTGTTTCACTCAAGGACTCTTTAAGAGGAGGCTGTAAGCGTCTGCCTGGCTGGTAGATTTGTCTATCAGGTTTTTTGGCTCTTTTACCGATTTTTTGTTCTTGAGGTTCAGGTACCCCACGTAATACACCATTCTGTTCTAGATAAGAATCTTCTTTCCTGTGATTCATAGGGATGGCAGCAGAACTTACACCATTCGTCACTGGAAGCTCTTTTTCAACAACGTCATATCTGTGGTACTCCTCAACCTGGTTACCAGCACTCACGGATGTATCCAGTTTAGGTTTGTTTCTCAGCCTGGACAGTCCAGGTTTGTAGATCTCGATGTCTGGACGCCTATAATCTCTTCTTTGTCTGGGCTCCTTAATCTCCTTCATATTTTCTAGAATAGTAGAAGAAAACAGTCATTTCTAAAAGGTTATGCCCAATTTAATTTGTTTTAAACAAAAAAAGTAACAATTTATCTTAAGGTAATAGGAATACTTTAAGAAACACCCCACAACTAGCAGGCACTATGAGCCACAGGTATGAGCAATAGCTCATACACAACAATAAAGAATCAAGTCTTTTGTTACTGGAATTACCTCTGTAGTATTCTTAGCACCAGACAAACCAATTTCTCTCTACTCTATCACAGCTTCTAAATGTGTACGATGCCGGATGGGCTGACCAGAGTTATCACCAAGTGCGCATAAAGAAGGTGAGAGTTTCAAGCTGTGATAGAGAGGGGAAAAGCAATACAATCCTCACAACACATACAAAGATATCACACTGAAAAAAAGATAGTGGAATTTTTGTATTTTCCATTTTCTGCCTCTTTCCACTTCGCCTCACACTTTTACAAGATTCAATGCACACCAACCACTTTTTAACCCTTTGAGTGCCATAGAGTTTCGCAACACATTTCTCTGCAATGCATTACGTACTCCTCTGACAGTCAAGGGGTTAAAGAAAATATAGAGGCACCACTCCAGCTGTACCTAATAATTAACCTTATTTCTATTTTCTGCAGCTAGTGGTGGTGATCCCCATACAGTCCTCAGTTTCTAACACTGAGCCGATCAACCTCGAGGCTCCGGACTCACTCCTCTGTTAGTTCCGGGTGCACCCAGAAGTACAAGGAGGAGAGCTTGGTGGTCCATGAGGGAATGGACCAAAAATAACAAGACTTGAGTTGGGATAGGAGACCACTTCATAGTAATGAAGCTGGTGGGAAGGCCAGGGAGAGGGTTAACCTTTTGAGTGCCAGAGGGATACCCAACACATTATGAAAAAAATGTGCTGGATACCCCTCTGGCACTCAAATGGATACAGTAGGTCACCTTAAAAAAATGTATGTGATTTTGCAAATCCTCCTCAATTTAGGTTAGCCATTTTTAAAGTGTTAGTAATGTCTAAAAAAAAAAAACTTTTTGCCATTTAGAAGAGCTTAAAGAGCTGATCTAAATGCGAAAAAAGTATCTCTCAAACCGCTATGGTTTAAGAGATACAGGCGTTTAAAGTTTGCTGTTTCCTACTGACAGCTGTAAAGCTGTCAGCAGGAGATTCGTGTCGGTCGACACGGTGGCACTTGAGAAGTGCCGAGATCATGTTACTTACACAGAATCCATTCCTTGGAATTGTCTAAAACATGTGCCTGAACACCAGGCACACGTTTTAGACCATTCCAATGAAGGGATTCCGTGTAAGTAACGTGATCTCAGCATTTCTCAAGCGCCACCGTGTCGACCGACACGAATCTCCTGCTGACAGCTTTACAGCTGTCAGTAGGAAACAGCAAACTTTAAACGCCTGTATCTCTTAAACCATAGCGGTTTGAGAGATACTTTTTTCGCATTTAGATCAGCTCTTTAAGCTCTTCTAAATGGCAAAAAGTTTTTTTTTAGACATTACTAACACTTTAAAGAGGTAGTAATGTATCACAATAAAATAAGATTCAATTATTCCTTATACTTTATAGTAACATTCTGCACGGTCATCAATGTTCTTAACTGTGTCGTTTGTGTGTGAATATATTATAAAGTTTCCCTCTCTGGCCCCTTTTACAAACGTCACTATTCTTCCCTCAGATTTGAAATTTGGACAGATCACAACAAGGGACAATCTTCTATCTCTATAAGGAAAACCCTTTCCCCCTTGATGAAGGACAGCAGGTTTTTCCTTATACTGATACAAGATTGTCACTCGTCAGGACCGACTTTCTGCTCTGAGGAAAGAATAGTGACATTGGTAAAAATCAACGGGAGGGGAAACTTTTAATTATTCCTTATAATTTGTAATAACGCTATGTGCCATCATCAGTGTTCTTAATGGCATAGTTTTTGTGTAATTATATTATAATCTTAATTTATCATGAGACATTACTATTTCATATTTAAAACTATACCTTATGTCAGTTTAAACAGAACTAGTTTTAAAGCCCGTGTAGATGGGCCAACACTGGCAGCGCTGCAGTCATTCACAGTACTGACTGCCCGAACGCACCAAGCGGTCCCAGGAAGGTACGCAGAGAGGACTCCGGTCTGAATTCAGAGCACATCACTCTGTATCAGTCACAGCGCGGGCAGACTGTACTGCACACGACTGCAGCTCGTGCAGCCGACTCTACTGCGCATGACGGCTTCTGACAAACATCCTTAGTGAATTACAATATAGGATAGGTAGTACTGGCTGGCACAGTCTAGGTGTGTCCGATACTAATATTCCACTCCCAACTGCCACTTCCTACAAGGAAGTACTGGCTCATTTTCATAAACTGACAAATAAAAGCAAAATATCTTGTAACCTATAGGATTTAACTAAAGAATGGCTAACAAATGCAGATGATTTTGAAAGTGGCTAAGGGAACCAGTGGAGTTGTGGGGGGAATTAAACGCAATGCACATACCCCCTATGGCACTCAAGGGGTTAATAAATGGAATATATACAAATAATACAACTTTAATTGTCACTTTTTTTTTTTTTTTTTCTTGTTTTTTAATGTCAGTGAGGCAGCACTCTCTGTTGTTTCCAGAGACAATACCCAGCTTTGGCACCCCGTACATGATTCCCACTGTCTCTGGTTTTAAAATGCATGTTTCAACCCCACATTCTAGGTGACTGTTATTAACCCTTTCAGTGCCAGAGGGGTAAGGCATTCCATAACCCTCTGGCACTCAAAAGGTTAAAAGATTAGAAGCTTATATGCTTTCCATGTGTTACCTTTGCTTATTAGTAGGATTTTAATTTGTAATCAGGTGTTGGTAAGACTAATTTAAGAGGTTTTTCTGTTGTAGCTGTACTGCACAGTACTATTGAATACTGGTGACATGGTCTTATGGTAGGCCACAGAAAAGGGATGTCTGGACATTAGGAAATGTTGGCAAGAATGGTAAAGATAATGCTATCGGGAACTTTCAAAATTTGCCTCTAAATACATAGCTTATATAATATGGTGTAAATTGGTACAGTTCTGGAACAAACTGTACCATAGGGAGCAAAAAGGGAGAAATTTAGCTTCTGATATTTCCTTTTCTTCTGTGTCCCTCCACGGCACCTTTGACTACTATGGGTAATGTCCCCTCCCCTCAGCCGGCTGTAGGACTAATCAAAAAGTATTAAAAGACCTCCTGCTTTCCTTCCCGCTAGTTCACCTTTGTCAGAGCTGTAATAAAAAAAAAACCTCATAGGTTAGCAAGTGAGGGTGTGCCGTGGAGGGACACAGAAGAAAAGGAAATATCAGAAGGTAAATTTCTCCCTTTGACTACTATGGGATATACCAAAGCCTCTAAAAAAAAAAAAAAAAAAAAAAGGGAGGGCCCAATTAAAATAACTTCAATGTCTATATATCCCAGAGAGTCATACATTGACCTCATAATTAAATGATCATGCTTCATTTAAAGAATTAACTTATTAATGTATTAATTGGACAGATCTTACCACTCCTGGAGAAGCGGCTGCTTTAAGCACCCTTCTTCCAAATTCCGCTGATGCTGATGATTGGACATCCAACCTATAATGCTTTATAAAAGTAGATATGGATGACCGTGTGGCGGCTTTACATATTTCTTCTGCAGTGGCAGAGTCCTTTGCTGCCCAGGAAGTTGCTATGGCTCTTGTAGAATGTGCTTTAATAACAGTAGGAGGGTCCTTGCCTGCTCCTAGATACGCTTCTCTGATACATTCTGTAATCCAACGAGCAATAGATGACTTTGAGGCAGGAGTTCCTTTGAATTTTCCTTGAAAATGCACAAATAATGAGTCAGTCTTTCTAAATAATGATGTTCTCTTTAAATATTCCGAAATGCATCTTATTAAATCTAATTTATGTAATTGTTCTTCTTCCGCAGTTTTTGGATTAGGGCAAAAAGCTGGAAGTATTATTTCCTGATTAAGGTGAAAGGCAGACACTATCTTAGGGCTAAAACTTTTCTTTGTCCTTAAAACAATTTTGTCTTTGTGAAAAATGATATAAGGTTCCTTAGATGAAAGGGCTTGCAGTTCACATATCCTTCTAGCCGATGTGATGGCAACTAGAAAAACTGTTTTTAATGTAAGGAATTTAGTAGATATCCGCTGCAAAGGTTCAAACTTTTCGGATGAGGCAAGCTGTCCAAGGACAATGTTAAGATCCCAAGGTGGAATAATATTCTTAATCCTAGGTCTAATCTTGTCCACTGCTCTAAGATATCTTTTAACCAACTCATCCTCTGCCAGATGTTTGGATAAACAAGAAGAAATGGCTGAAATTTGCTCCCTCAGCGATGAGGGTCTTAAACCTTGTTAATGGCCTTCTTGAAGAAAATCTAAGACTTCTGCAGTAGAAACAGACCATCTATCTATACTATGACTTATGCACCATGAGGAAAAAGTTTTCCATACTCTATCGTAAACTATTGAAGTAGACTTCTTTTTGGCTGATATTATGGTATTTATGACAGGATCAGATAATCCTTTAGACTTTAAGGAATTCCTTTCAGCCTCCAGGCTGCTAGTTTCAAAAACCCTGGATCCTGATGCCATATTGGCCCCTGATGTAATAGGTCCGGTCTGAGAGGTAGATTCCAAGGACTGTCTATGGACATGCTGACTAGCTCCGAGAACCACACTCTTTTTGGCCAATTTGGTGCTATGAAGATGACATCCACCTTGTCCTCTCTGATCTTCTTTAGTGCCTTTGGTATCATCACTATTGGAGGAAAGATGTAAGCCAGATCGAACTTCCAACTCTGAGTCATTGCATCTATTCCCAGTGCCTGTGGTTGAATTGTTCTGGCGAAGAATGCTTGACATTTCGTGTTTTCTGCCGATGCCATGAGATCTATTACTGTAAATCCCCATCTTTGAGCAATCTGGCTGAAAACTTCCTGATTCAGTGCCCATTCTCCTGGATTCAGCTTGCTGCGACTCAGATAATCCGCTTGAACATTTAGGTTTCCGGGAATGTGAATTGCCGATAATGCCTTCAAATTTTTTTCTGCCTATAGCAGAATCTTTCTTGCTACTGAATTTAGAGCAGGACTCTTTGTGCCCCCTTGATTTTTTAGATACAAGACAGCTATCATGCTGTCTGAAATTATCTGGACATATTTTCCCTTGATGCTTGACTTGAATTTCATTAATGTCATGAATATGGCCTTTCATTCCAGGATGTTGAAATGGAGTGACTGTTCTTTTCTGGACCAAGTTCCCTGAACGGATCTGTTTCCCATGCAGCCTCCCCATCCTGTCAGACTTGCATCTGTCTTGATTTTTATCCACTTTGGATTCATCAAGGGCAATCCTCTGGTTAGGTTCCTGCTGACCGACCACCAATTGAGGTACCTTTGTATTCTTGTATGAAGTGGGATTCTTTGACTTGTGTTTAATGAATTCTTGTTCCAGTGCTTCAGAAACCATCTCTGAAGTGGTCTCATGTGCAGCTTTATCCATGGAGTGACTTGTACCGCTGAGACCATGAAACCCAGCATCGTCATGTAGTCCTGGACTGTGTGGATTTTTATCCTCCCGAATTGCCTTATCTTGCTTGTGATGGTCTTGATCCTGCTGGGAGACAGTGATATCATATTCTTGACTATGTCCAGTGTCAATCCCAAAAATTGCAGATGCTGTGTTGGAGTTAACTGGCTCTTTTGTTTCCATAACAGGTTTTTCTTTATTGGAAGGAACCTTAGGGGTAGTAGCCATAATACTTAAAACTTAACTTTTAATATAACTTCTAAAAAAAAATATAATCACATACAGATCCTCATACATGAAGGCAGCCCTATTAAGATATAAACCTAGGCTCCATGCCTCTATAGATAGCCATAGCCTTAATTGCCTGGCGTGCGTTTCACTCTGGAACGCAGAGGCCAAAAAACATGAGGGAAGCTATATAAATATGGCAGATCTTACCTTCCCAGATGATAGCCATCTATTTCCAGTGCTGCAACAAGACTGCTCGCCTCCTGACGCTCCAAAAAGACGGTCGCTATAATTTCCATGCCTACCGGTGCTACAAGCAGGAAGCGCGTCATATTGCGGCGACAATCTTCCCCGATGCTTCATCCGGTTATGCGGCGGCAAGCGGGATTACACTACCAAGCCGGCAGAACAGCGAGGCTTGGTCCTCAGGAGTTTTCCTCCTGGCAGGGACAGCAATGAATGCGGCCTTGGCAAGGTAAAAGCAAAAAAATAAAAAAATAAAATATGAATGCTAACAAAAACTTACAGCGCTCTACCAGAGACACTGTACCTACTCCGGCTGTAGGACCAAAAGAACTAGCGGGAAGGAAAGCAGGAGGTCTTTTAATACTTTTTGATTGGTCCTACAGCCGGCTGAGGGGAGGGGACATTACCCATAGTAGTCAAAGGTGCCGTGGCATGGGACACAGAAGAAATATCTTTATTCTTATATAGAGCTGCCAATTTGTACACAGAATTTTTCAGACTCGGCAAGTTCCTGCCCCATGGACCTTATGCTCTCTCTTTGCCTCAAGCACCAAAAACTTGCAGTCAAGCAGTTAAAAGTGGAATCTATATATAATTATCTCTATAAAGAAATTCTAATTTGTCCATATGGTACAGTGGTTTGCTCCAGACCTGCATGTCCAGCTTTCTGAATATGCCTCTATAAACAATGCACTTATGGCAATACAGTGAGATCCTCAAAAAATTCACTCCTCTTGGCACAAAGAATAAACAGTAATTTATAGCTTGTCACGCAGCTATTGTCCCGTCTGCTAAAGCTATCAAAGTATTTCCTGAATTGCTTTGAATTGTCATTTAAAAATGAATTTGTTAACCCAGTACATGGGGGTACAAGTATTTGTTCAGTTAACCCCTTGTGTGCCAGAGGGGTACACAACGCATTGCACCTCTCTGGCACTCAAAGGATTAAGAACCAGGTGGGTGCACCAAGCACTGCTTTGCACTGAGTGGAACACCTGTCTGGTTCTTAAAGGGAACTACACCTACAGAAATAAGTGGCTCTTTGTTTAGTTATCGGACACCTAAGTATGTGTCCTTCATACAGCAGTCTGGTACACAACTCATCTATAGTTGGATCATTTATTTTTACACACTGGAATGGATTTATTTGAAAGTCATAACTTTATCACTTGTTTTAGCTCAAAATGCCTCCATTGACCACAACAGACATTTGTGTGAGAACATTCTGAATCAAATTTATAGCATGAGACTGAATAAAGGGGCAGTGCATCAGAGGACAAAATGGAGATAGATTCAGATGCATGCTGAAAAAGAAAAGAGAGCAACACATCTGAGAGCAACTGTCATCAATGTAAATTTTCTGCTATAATTGAAATTCACTTACAAGATAACTTCTAGTCAAGAGTGCCTCAAAATAAGATGTCCAAACATATAGGTAATCCCGTCTCAAGATCTTTACAGTTCCTCAAAGACATTATTTTCCCAAGGTTCGGATTCCTTATAAAAGGGAAGGAAAAACACAATGAACTCTCTAAGAGAGTATCTGTATATTAAAAAGTGTACCATACTTCGGGCCCCGATAGTATTGCACTCACCAGATAGTGATGTATACAACGGCCCTGATAAAGTTAAAACTATATTTCACGAAACACGTATGGAATAAAGAATAAAATATTTTTCTCATCATCCAATCATTTTGCTGTGTGGTCCCGATATATATATTCTATACATCAGTATCTGATGATGTATCGGGGGCCTGGAGTATGGTAGACTTTTGAATATACAGATACGCTCTAGGGAGTTCGTAGTGTTTTTTTCTTCCCATTTATAAAGAATCATAACCTTGAAACTATTGTGTCTTTGAGGAACTGTAAAGATCTTGAGACGGGATTACCTATACGTGTGGACATATTATATTGAGGCACTCTTGAAAAGAGTTATCTTGTAAGAGAATTTCTATTATAGCAGAAAATTTCCACTGATAACAGTCGCTCTCAGGTGCGCTCTTTTTCGTTTCTGCATTAGTATGTGTGGGTGTAACGGAGGACACCAGTAAAGGAGCTGTACCATAGAGAGTCTACTATCAAGTTTATATATATATATATATATATATATATAAACTGTGGTTTGGAAGATTCCCCTGCTAAACAAGCATGGACTTCTATATATTCATATACATATATATTTATGGACAGTTTTTAGGTAAATAAGGGCTGGAGCGCTTTGTCTTTTGTCAAATGCATGATGACTGGAAAATAATCACTATATGAAGAAGTAGCTCTTGATGCAATAACAGAACCACTTACCTAAGCAGGTGTCCTTCACACTGCAAACAGTAGATTATATTTGCTGTGCAACAGACTGTTAGAATGTGATTAGCATTGATCCAAAATGTACAGGAAACGCTCTCAAACTAGCAATAAGTCACTGTTCATTTATAGACTACAGCGGAGCTAAAATACAAAATGCAATGATATATAATATTATGTTGGCTCTGCTGAAGAGCCACCGGCTGGTCCCAGGACCGGGATCTCCTGCTATCAGTAGAGCACTGAGAGGGGAACTTTAGCGGAGCATATATCTCAAACCATAAAGGTTTGAGAGATAGGACTTTCTCCAGACACCTTGCTTTTTTTAAATCTATCATATTGCATGAACTTAAATTTGGGTATTACTAACCCTTTAAGTAGGGGGTTAAAGCTTATATTTAACTCAATTTGTATTACATAGTTCTGGTCCACATTATTGACACTCTTGAATATTTTGCACATCATGTACAATATCTTCAGAAATAAATGAAAAATGTACCTACTTTATATTATCAGAATATTTTAATGGGATGATACGCCAAAGGCATTCAACAAAAAAGGATGCCTTTTCAACTGACATGTAGTGATTTCATAGAAGAAACATAAAATATGGCCTGGAAAGCATTAAAAGGCACCCTTCCCTACTATTTGGTTGCACAACCTTTGGAAACAGTGACAGCCTCCAAATGTTTCTTGTAGCAGTCTATAAACTTCTTGCACCTATCTGATGACAGTTTCTCCCACTCTTCCACTGCAGTTTGACCAAGCACTTGAATGTTTGCAGGATTCCTTTTCCCAATGGCAGATTTCAGATTTTTCCAAAGGTTTTCAAACAGATTGAGATCTGGACTCATCAATGGCCAGTCTAAAATAGTATTTTTTTTCCTTTTCAACCATTGGTATATAAATAATCTATACATCCATCTGTTCAGGACTGACTGAAGAGGTTCTCTCTTGAACAAAAGAACACAATTCATAGGTGACCTTAAGATTTTCTGGCAACAGTAGAGTAAGGGGGGGGGGGTTATTATTAGGATGATTTAGTTATCCTTTACTAATAACCTACAGGATGCTAGAGATGTCTCCAACAGATTGAGAATAATGCAAGAGATCCCTAACATAAGAGGGATGATAAAAAAATGTGAAACTGACTTGTGAAGTACAAAAGCACTTAAATAACAAAACAATAATGCATTGTTGAGTTGTATTGGGGCAATTACACCACTGAAAAAGCGTATGGCAAGTGGGATATAAATTTACTAGTGAATAGACAGGTTTCAGAGTTAAAGTAAAAGAGTGCTGTTCTATAAATAAGGCCCTTCCAACCTACCTTATCTTCCACAGTGATCGCATTCCACGGAATTCTCTCCAACACAGGGTCCTTCTTTCACCCAAGTAAGTCTTCCTCTTCAGTCACGTGTTTTTCTTGCACCTTCGAATCTGGACAAAGACCTCTGTACTTGTGTAGTACATGAAGTTCAACAAACCGGACTTACACTACACATAGTCCAGATCCAGAGTGGCAAGAAGAAGCCGAGATTGTCGGCAATATAGGACACAGTAGGCAGAGTGGGACTGAAAAGGAACACTTGTTTGGAAGGAACTCCACAACAGAAGACATTTAGTTATGCCACAACTACTGCATATAAGGTGTCGCATGTCCATTTAATACCATAAACATGTCTGGGAACTTTCAAAATATTAACCCTTAAATGTTCCCACTATATATATTCTCATTGTTAGGTCCTTGCTCTAATTCAGACATGTGGCAGTGAGTCCTCAAAGAACCATTAGCAGGAAACAACTTTGAAATATAACTGCTTGAACACACAAAAGAAAAGCAGCATTTCTTCCCATATGTTCCTGATATAAAAGGAAACAATGCAGAGACTGAAGAAGCAATTAATTGGTACAGCTCATATAATGGGTATAATGCTGGACTGTCTTACCCTGAAAATTTGGCCCTTCACCCTGAGATTTGGGTCAAAGCCCTGAGAGTTCCCAGGTGTGACCATGAATGACTGTGGCAATAACCAGGACAATGAATCAAAACAGTGTTATGGTATTGATAGAATTACATTACGTTAAAGTAGCAACATCACCGAAAACAAAAGGCAGCGACCAGACGGTGACTAGTCAGACAAGGTTTAAACTGTTTAACCCCTTAAGGACCAGTGAAGTGTGCAACACATTAAGATGGAATGTTCCACACATTTCTCTGGTCCTTAACCCTTTGAGTGCCAGAGGGCTACGGAACACATTGCAAAGCAAAGGGTTAAGGGCTTAAAGGGATAGTAACACTTTAATTTATCTTTATTTTATTTTGTAGGCATTAAAAAAACATGAAGAACGATATAAGTCTTATCTCTCAAAAGTTTATGGTTTAAGAGATATTCACAAGCAAAGTATCCCCCCCCCCCTGTTCAGCCAGATCAGAAGGGAGGTGCCCAGGTAGACTGCAGAGAGGGACAATCTTCAATTAAGATAAGGGAAAAACCTGAGAAACTTGTCGGGGGGGGGAGGGCTTTCATTGTTTTCATACAAAGAAGATTGTCCCTGCTGTTATCTGTCTGGTCTTACAACCAGATTCACATCTGAGAAGACATGGCTTACACTAGGAAAAAGGGGTGAGAGGGGGAAACTTTGCTTGTGAATATCTCTTAAAACATAAAGGTTTGAGAGATAGGACTTATATTGTTCTTCATGTTTTTTTAATGCCTACAAAATAAGATAAAGATAAAACGAAGTATTACTATCCCTTTAAGTGAGCTTTGGTCTATTAGCTTATGAGTACCTGTGTGGCTGGACTTGTGTTCAGATTGTGAGTTCTGCAGATCACCTGTAGGTAATCCACTGACCAGTTATATTCATTTTCAGAAATGACAGCAGATTAGACGAAAAATATAAAGTTATTTGTTTCAGCTCTACCAAAAACATAGTGAAAGTATTACATCACGAGACAACTTAATTTTGCACCCAGTTACTTTAAGGAACTATTTATTCTGCTTTTTAGAATTATGTCCCATAGGAAACAATCTCAAGAAGTGAAAGGGATGCACACTCAAGAGGCGCAAAGGCCTGCACTTGTATTCTGCAGGTTGAAGAATCTCCTGTGGTCTCCTGTATGACCATACAAGAACAGATATGTAGAAGGAAAAACACACTCACAGCAAAGTGCAAACATATACCAGCTATCACTGAATCTTTGATGAGAAGAACACATGCAACCCTTTAGGGGGCTCAGTGCCTCCCTTCAGTTGACCCACTGGGATGTTTTTTTGTTGTTCACACTGGACCTATGATAATTCATCCTTTTCTTAGGGTTTATCCTGTCTCACTATGTTTCACACACATGATGAGGTATGCAACATTAGATGAACCACAGGAGAATTTGACCTTGAATTTGTGGTTTTGGCAAGAACGTAGAATGAGTACCTTATCTGCGCTACATATGTACAGATTCGACATGTCTTTTTGAGCCCGGGAGAAGTACCATTTACTGTTGCATTCTTAACCCCTTAAGGACTGGCCACGCACGCAGGCAGCTGTCACTTAAGGACCACTGAGCGCTTCCGGACTCCCTGAACGGCGTGCAGCTGCACAAGGAGCCTGGAATTCCATGACGGTCCTGGCAC